>APFE030898722.1:123116-168000 GCA_000404065.3 Pinus taeda
CTCTCTTTTTGAAGTTTGACATGAAGAGCAGAGGCATGGGGCTTGACAAAGAGGACAATATGGCTATTGATGGGGCCATAGAATTGCAGATAGTCAAGGTGACAAAATTCAGTGTAACACATGGTTGATGGGACACTTATTCCAAGCTGAATGTTGGGCAAGACATCCTACCGTGGGTGTTCATTTTGTTACTAATGGTTGAGAAAATTGGCAAAGGAAATGGTGAAGGCTTTGGAAAGGAAAAATGGAATTTTTGGCACATTTGTTTATGAAAAATAATGAAAATTAGGAGAAAAGGGAGGTGAAAGGTCACATATTGCATGTGAGGAGGAAAATGAAAGAAAATAATGGAAAATGAATAAAATAGAGGCCTCTTTCATAAAAAGGCTTCTGAGGATCAGTTGGTAAGCTTTTGTCAGTTCAGTGTTGGAGCTCTCTCATTATTCTCTCTCTCTCTCTTTCATACTCTTGGATACTTAGAGTTTCCTTGGAGGACTCTTTAAGGGTGTGGCATACTTGGATTTTTGGAGCAATAAGGCCAAGGAAGAGTAGGAAAGTGCAAGAGAACATTAGGATCAACAACTACATCAGATTTTTCTTGCAGGTACCGAGTTGCATGTATGTTTTCCTCACTAGTTTTGTCATGCATTGCATATGCATGTGGTTTATTAATTGTGGTCTATCATTTGTATAGAGGATGGTGGAGATTGAAAATGGATTGCCTAGCCTTTCTTTTTCTTGGATAGGCATGGTAATTGTGGATTTATTTTTATTTTTATTTATTTATTCATTTATTTTTTTCGGTTGGTTCGCATGTTTCCTTAGCTTGGGTTTAGTTATCAGTCCTAGAAGCTCTAGTTGGAAAAACACTCTAGAAACCGTGTAACAATTTGGGTTGAGTTGCTAGTCATAGAACCCTTGGTTGGAAAAATGCTTTAGAATCCCTTGGTGGGTTGAGTTACTATTCCTTGAAGCCCTATTTAGAAAAATGCTCTGGAAGCCCGGTAAAAGTTGTGGGTTGAATCACTAGTCCCAGAAGCCTTGGTTGGAAAAATGCTCTGGAAACCCTACAAGGCTTGGATAGAGACCAATCTGATGATGGTTTTGTGATTTCCAACTGTGAGGTGGAATCATTATATGATGGGTTGAGGTGGATGACCTCTAGAAGCCCTAGATGGTTTTTTATTGATGTGTTTTATGAGATCGCACATTTATGCTTGGAATATGGCACAAATGTGAATGGATGAAGAGAGCTTTGGCCGCGAGACATTCTATGGATGGGTGGAACATGGAAATCCCATCCAAGGTTTCGATTTTGCATCATCAATATGATGTTACTTATCCTGTAATTGTATGGGTATTATACTGGTTATATGTGGTTTATATGGTTGTGATTTCATTCACATTTATGCTACTATTATGCTGGTTCTACATATGTTTTATGACAGTAGCTATATATGGCTCTCATGATGTTTTTACTCATAAATGAATGAAAAATGTATCTATTATCTAATGGATGAAATGGTAGTTGATGCGTTGAGGCATCAATGTTTCTTAGCGATTCTCAGCTAAGTATGGACCCTTATGCTTAGATATGTTATTTACACCTATAGATTACATATTCATGATATGTTGTACAAAATGTCTGTCATGGAAAGTAGGGGTTTAGTCAAGTTATTATTCAAGTAATTAAATTTGTACTATCATTTATCTGTTATTTTATTGTTCTGAATATGTCATTTAATTTTGGGTAGTTACATGGGCTCCGTGCCTGAAAAAGTGGCTCAAATCCTCGGGACGTTCGCACAACACTGTGCAATATAGTCCCTAGAAATTGGCTTTCATGCCTATGAGACACTCACACGCCCATTGCATGAGAGCATCCAAAGGGAAAGTGGTCTGAAATCTCCATGGGACCCAGGGGTTGGTCAGCTAAAAGGGTGGATTAGATCTTGAGGGTCCTAATGTTGATGTTGAATGTCCATATGGCTTGTTTCCATCGGTTCCACTTCCTTAACGTGACTTAGGAGGTTGAATCATATCTGATGACGCTCATTAATAGGTATATTATATGGGTCACAATGACATCCTCTAGCTTATTAAATTATCTATTTCTCGCATTTATCTACATGTTTCGTTATATTATCCTTAGTGTGAGAGTAAAATATGTGTTACTATGTCTTGTGGCCTAATGTGTGTTAAATGTAGGAATCAGAGAAAATTTGAGTTTATTTGAGTGCAGGAACTCAGAGTAGACAAGCAAGAGATATTCTAGGAGCTAGTCAACCTCATTAACTACTCTAATTAGTCAAAGATCCCCCAGTCTATTTCATCAACTTGGTGTCCTTGATAGCCAAGTGGGTTGCATTCATTGATAGTCGAGCCAATTCAAGTCAAAGAAGAGTTATATTCACTGATTATCAAGTTAGGGAGTCAAATATCCCTATTTTCTAGGGCGTTGTTAGTAGCTCCACTTTCTTATAAATAAACAAGTTAAAGGACTCATTAAGACTTGAAGTTTTATTGTAGCTAAGAGGCCATTGAGCCTAAGCACATTTTACTGTTATTTTGACTATGTATTTGACACTTTTTGAATGATAATGATAGTTTCTGTTTTGATCTAGCACTCAGTTGAATCAGAGGGCTAAAGCTCTTGGCTTAGGGCCCAACCCTACCTGCAAAAGTTCCTTTTTTGTATCTATATTCTTAATCTAAAATGTTGATTAATTGTTGAAGCTTATTCATGTTTCTTTTATCTTAGAATATTGATTAAGTTTCTTCTCATTCATGTTTGTTTTATCTTGGAGGTTAAATTAGTTGTTGCAGTTCAGTACAACAAAATCCATCAAAATTCTTCTGAAAGTGACCCCTATCTCATTTCCCTCATGGGATAATGATTTGAGTACCCCACTATCACAACCCAAAAAAAAGTGTGATTTCTTGTTCATTGGATATATAAATTTTTATCATTACTTAGATAGTTGTTTATACTTTCTTGGAAAGATTTACATCTGTTATTTTTCTTCTCATGATTGTTCTAGCTTAGGAGGTAGCTCATTTCATAGATAAAGTTCTTAGCATTAGTTAGATACGATTTTCCAAATTCAACTCATCTTTTCCACATTGACTTGTAATAATTTGCAAATGAAAAGAGAAAAATGTGCACGCGTTATTGTAAGGTTGTTGGATCTATAGGCAAGGACCCCTTTCACCAACTCCATTTAGGTATTCTCTCCCTTCTTTTGATGCATACCAACCCTTGTTCTAGATCTCTGTTTTTTAGTCATTGTGAGTAGCAATCTTAGCCCAAATCCCACCTTCTTGAAGTAATGGGCGTGTCTAAGGGTGTTAATCACCTTCCCTACATTTCCCACAACCTTAATACAACCTTCCAACACTTCATCTCACCATTCTTACCCTCCAAACCCTCTCATCCAACTTCCTATAGCAGTACAGGAATCTTATAACAACATCCTATAGCACATTTGTAGTTGCCCGTTTTGACCCTATTTTGACCAGCATTGATAGCCTAGTTTAGTTTAGGAGTAGTTTGATCCCTCAGATTAGATTCCATGGCCAAAAGTTCCACCTAGACCAGTATCTTCACTCCTTTTCCTTTCATGCAATATCATATAACATTAGTTATTTCATTTTTGAATTTGACAATTAGAAATTTATTTACTCTAAAGGTGTGAATTAGATAGTCAATGCATACATTCTTGAATTATGAAATGATAGATTAATATTCTGTTTTAAAGAAACCCTGATATCTAGATGATTGAGTGCAAGTTAGTGTAGTTCCCTTTCTACAAATTAGCATAAGATTAGTGTCCTTTAATAGAATTTACAAGTTGACAACATTCTTTATCAAAGTCGAGAAGAATTTTCTTTCTTTGCACTACAACTAGCTTTTACATTCTACTTTCAATAGTTAGACTCCTTTTAGTTTAGTGGAGGAATGGTCTAGAACCCTAATGAGCAAGTGACCTAGTTGAGGGTGGCATGAGTAGGATGATGTATCTACTGTGTATATAGCACTGTCACCTCTAATTTTGTACAAAAAACCTGGGTTGATAAAGTAAATTTGAAGAGCCTTTGGAAGTTGCAGCACTCTTGGTGTAATAAGAGGGATCACCAACTTTTTGGTGTCATTCTTGAGGAGGTGTCTAGGTAGATCTAGCTTTTATTTTTATTTTTTATTTTTTTTGCATTCAGTAAATATATGTGATTCTTTATTTCCTTTCATTTTTTGCATTTGGTTTTGAAAAAACACCTATAAGGAAAAATTCTCTTTCATGCCTCGTAGGAGTAGAGAAAATTTAGGGAAATAGTTTCCAAATAGCCCCACACTAACAAGCAATCAACCTTCACTCTTATTTGGTGACTGTCAACTTCCATCTCTAACTGTAGGGGAGTTAGAGGTCCCCTTAAGTGAACAAACAAAGATATTTTAAGAGCCTATTAGGGAAAAATGAGAAGAAGAAACCATTCCACATATCCATGTGTTGATGGCGATGGACCCACCAACATGTAAGAGGATCTCCCTGGTAAGAATTCCCAATTAGACCTCAAACCATTTGGTGTTGGATTCCCAGCAGTAGGTCATACGGTAATGCCTTGAACATGATTTTGAACAGAGGCAAGTAAGATGTCCCTATTGGTATCAAGGGTGTCATAGCTGCAGTAACTCAAGGAAGGTGCATGAGAGGTTCTAACACATTGAGGGTGGGGTGAGTGTGCACCTTGGAAACCTGTAATAGTACGTGACTTGGAAGGAAAGACACGAGTGAAGATGCATCACAAGATGGAAAGAAAGTTATCGAGCAATCTAAAGTGATGGTTAAACCAACAACACATTTCAAAAATATTCATACATACTTATACATAATAGTCCATACATGCATGTGTAAGTAAATAAATACATATATCATTTAGAGTAAACCAGATAGCATAGAATACAATACAACATATGCATGAAATGTGCTGGCTCTATTATATTAAGAATTGTAAATTCCATTGATACAATACATCCAGGTATAACCACTAGCTTCGATAGCAGAACGTTACAGCCATAACCGCCTGCTCCTCCAAAGAGATATACTAGCTCTGTGCAATGGAGAAGCCAAGGCACGTTACAATATTGTCCAAGCTCTCTCCAAGATAGTCTTATCAGAAGGTTGGCTGACCAAAAGCCTTTACAATGAATTATGAGGTTCTATTTATAGCAAAGGGTGGGGTGACCCTTGACATTCCCCTTTATGATAATTCATCTACCCTCAGGACTCTTCATCTACTCTATGACTGTTATATCCAATTATCGACACTTGAACTTCCGTTTGAAAAGAAGTTACATTATAATGCATATGTACCCATGTGAGACAAAATGGCTGGAGCAAGCCATGCAAGACGTCACTAACACTCGGTCTGTTGTGGTGAGACCAACTCTTTGACATACTTGTGATGGTGAAGATGGTGAGCTGATGCCAAGCTTGGTTGTCAGTGATGGTGTGCATGTGCTCCATGGTGACATCTTGTTGAAGAAAACTCTTGCCTCTGTTTCATCTGGGTGCATTGGTATGGCTACTCCATTTAACTCGTCTTCTAGCATGCACATGGTATTCTTGGGTGTTGTCGAACCGGCAACAAATTGATGCATAGTTTCCATGTTGATTTTCCAGTGTGTGCTGGTGGTCATCCGCATCAGCTATCAACTACATGTTCAGCTCCAGTCAGACTTGCTTCTTGTCTTTACCTTGGTGAGTGTGCTGAATGGGTGGGATCGCATGAGTGCGTACAATGACATGCATGTTTCCGAGTTCCCTTGCATGCAATAAACACCACTGATCATAGTGTTTTCTCTATTCCAACTGTTGGGATGGATCTATAACTTATATAGGTGTAGTTTCATTGGTTAGTGCATGTTGCACCCCTTGTTGTACCTATTGCTGCTGCAACTGATTCTCTCATCTATGCATCTCTTATTCTTCATTGATTTGTTGCTTTAAAACATGCAACTAAATATTTGTTCCATTCTCTTCCTTTGCATGATCTTCATGTCATGCCATCACCTCATAGCCTTAGTCTCCAAAGTTTCTTTCATCACAAGTGGATCTACTTGACCTTGTGACTTTGTTCCACCTCTATGCTGTAAACAACCTTCCTCTTGCATTCATTGCATCTGGTATGCTGCCTTTCGATTTTGCTCATGGTGTTGCTTGGTGTGATGATGTTGTTGTCATATCTTGATGTCCTTGTCTACGAACAACTTCATGTCTTCGTGGGTGGGCAAGTTCATGGACACTTGATCGACTGCATCTCCAAGTGTGCTCTGAGTGGTGTCTTTGACTCTGCTCTCCTAGAAACCATTGTACCTACACTTATGAGAGGTAGATGAACACCTACAATACTTAAAGAAATAGAAACACTCATGGAAGGAAATATTCCAGTCGAAAACAAAGACGAACTTGGGAACTGACTTGCAACATCCCTGTTTGACTGATCATGAAGGTTGCGCAATTTCCACCAGGAGGTCGGGAAGCTGACTGCTAAAACTGCGCAAGGCATAGTCTGAGCTGTCAGGAGGCTGACTAACTATTGGAACTACACAATGCACAATCCAGCCTCACCTGCTGAGGACTGAAACTGGGAATGCGCAATTTTAGTCAATAGTGACATGCAACCACCAAACTGCATTGTGCAGTTTATAGGGACAATGAGACACCATCTCCAATAACTGCAAAATGCAATCCTAAAGTTCAATGCCTAACTAGACTTGCACAATTTCTAGAGGGAAGGTAGAGTCTTCGCTTCTGGAAATGTGCATTGCTAGCCAGGAAAGGTATAGTCCAAGACAAGGCAGCCCAATCTGGCCGACGAGTGATTGAAAACATAAGAAGTGTGAAATCATCATGAGATGAGTGCAAACAAGAGTGAATGATCATTCATGAAAACAACAAGTTCAATATTTGGAAAATGGGAAAGAATGCATGTGTGTGAGGCGAGTCGGCACCACGGTGACCATCCATGTGAAACAATGTCATGCATACAACAATAGTGAGATGTTAACAACAACTGAAATGATGCTAATACAAGCTAGTATGTATCAAAACAATAGCAAGTGCTCACTGAAATCAAGAAGACGACATTCATATAAAGCAAAACACAAAAAGCACCAGAAACACAATGTGAGACATGAAAAGTGGGCTTATCCAAAAACAACTGAGTTGAATGTGTAGATGACTCCTAGATGCATTGTGGGATGTCAGAGCTATAAGGTCGATGTGAGGAATGACCTCTGCATCATCTGGTTCATGAGTTTTGATAAAATTGAAGATGTGACGTGCATGCCACAAATCTAGGAAGAGCGACACTTGGTGGGAGGATTCTAAAATTATCCTTGGATGCAACCTCCAACGGCTAAAAGTAGATACCTAATGAAGGAATGCCTTTGCATGCTAACTGGGGAGAAGCATCCTATGCATGCAAATCAGTTTTCTTGGTCCCGAAGGGAACCAGTCAGCTCAACTACACATGTAATAGTCTACTCAAATAGGAGGAAAAAAAAGTGCATTTCTAGGAGGGATTTGGGCTGGCTGCTGAGAGGGATTGCACAATTTATGGGGAGAGAAGTTGATTTCTACCCAAAATTGTGCAATTTTAGGGCTAAGCAGTCCTGCTGGGAGGAATTGTGCAATTTTTCTAGTGAACAATGATAGGTAGATTTGTGCAATTCTAGAGCCCAAAAGGCTACCAGAGAGAATTGTGCAATTTCTGGAGGGAAGGTTGGTTCCCCTCTAGAATTACACAATGTCTTGAGGGAGATGCTCAACCTGCAATTTGACCAAGTTCGATGCAACATCTTGTGAGGGGAATGCAACAAGCTTTGATGGAAAGGTTATCATTCTGGAAGAAAATCATTGAAGCTTGTGTACTTAACAAGGAAAGACATTCTGCTAAAGATGGTCAGTAAGGAGGCTCCAAAATGAAGCTAAGGAAAAATATTGGAGGGTGGTTGTAGCCACTACAATAGTTGGTGACACACTAGTGGAACTCCAACTCTCTGAATGGACATTGTTCATCAAAATCAAGTCTAACACCTTCGGAAGTATTGTTCAATTCTTTGGTTGTATTTCTTTGCACACTTGCCTGATTGTAAGATGTAGCATCCGCCAAGCCCTTGGTCGGTTGACACACATTCCAAGCCAAGCCAACATTGTTGTTTCGATTGGGGTTGAGGGCTATATTGATGCACAAGAAGTATAGTCGTCAGAGTCTTAGTTTCATCTCTAGTGTTGCTTCACCACCACCAGGCCTAGACAGTACCACGATGGAGTCACGCAGGAACACAAGCATGGCTCTGCTGCTAGAGAGCCTGATCAGTACCTTGGCAAAGTTACTTGCATCATTCTCTACGCAGGAAGCCTTTCTCTTCTTTTCCCTTATTCATTTTTCATTTTTTCAAACTTTTTCTTTTCACTTTTCAATTTTTTCATTTTTCATTTTCATAACTGTGCATAACACTTATTCATTTCAGAGGTGGAAGAGGGATCTCGACTTATTGAGAGTAGAAGAGGTTGTTCCCTCAGAGAAGTAGTTTATGTATACCTCTGATGTGCTTGTTAAGGTTTTAAGCCTCACCTTACTCTACTTGACTGAGTTGACAAGGGTTAACCAAAAAACAACCGACTAGAGTAGGTGATACTAGTTAGCATCCAAGCATTGTGTTTTCACCAAGGTTCACTTTGAACAATATTTATTTTCCATTGATGTATCATGGACTGAAGACAACAAGTTCTTACATAAGAGAGTAGACATAAGATAACCAAATGTTTATAGTTGTACAAGTCATGTTGTACTTTACCCAACTTGTTTCAAGATTCGCACATGGTCCATGCGAAACTAACCTATGGAAAATAACAAACAAACAAAAAATAAAGCAAAGCAAGAAGCGGAAGAAAATGTGGAAGCAAAGGGAGTAGGAAAAGAACAAGAAAGCAAAAAAACACACAAATAAATAAGCAAACATGCATGCAAGCAAACAACTCAAAAGCAAACACTAATCATACTCCTAAGCTAACACTGCATGGGCCTGATCACGTGAAGTGATATTTCCAATGCAGCTACCAGTGCATTGGTTGAAGCATGTTGGTGAAGGCTTGGTTCATGAACAAGACAGCTATGAAAACCAACAAACAAGAAAGATATAATAGTGAAGACAAACACACTCCAAGTTTACAAGTCCATAGAACAAAAAAGAGTGAAAACACATGACATACACTTTGTAGACTTGTCATGGTGTTGTACCACAATTGCGTGCAAATTTTGAGTGTATGCATTCTCTTGACTGTGATATGCAAGAATACATCACAAAGGTAGACCACTTACGCTGTCTAAGTTTGCTTGCTGTGTAAGATTCCTCCAATGCATGAGCAATGGGATGGTGTAGATTAAGTGGAGCAAGTGAAATATGGGTGTTTGGTTGATCTTCAATACAAAGCAGGGAGTGATGAGGAGCCTTGAGTGTTTCAACAATTCCCTGACCAGAACTGAAACCAACCTCAAAACAGTGAGGGATTGACATAACCATCAACTCGGGATGAAGTGCCTTGATAGTCTGTGGGGTTTCAACTTTGTTGATAGATATATCATCGTAGACCAGTGTCTTAGATAGATTAACAATGATTAAATCATCATCGTGATCAGATGAAGAAGTAGAGAGATCACACCAACCAAGATTAAAAAATTCAGGATGTTTATTGACATCCTCATGATTTGATGAATCGGGTAGAGGGATAGATGGGATGCAAAGACATACACCCTCTGTGTTTTCAAAAATGATAGATGACAGATTGGATAGATTTTCAGAAGAAGATGTGTCCTCTCCACACTGTGATAACAGACTGACATCTGACATGTCCTATGAATGATCGAAAGTAGAAGAATCTAAAAATGGGCTTTCACAGGGGAAATCAACAATGGAAGAATAATAAGGGATGTCAAGATAAAGTGGATGAGTTGCAGTTGGAAGGGATTCATCCTTCACTACAGGTTCTTCTTAAGATTCCACACACACTCATCATGAATGATGGGATAGGTTGGTTGCATAACACTAACTTCGTTGAAAACTTGATCCTCATTCAAAGTATGTGAGGAGTCCGAAATGGAATAACACATGACAGTACAATTCAGAGGATCAATAGAATGTGGGGACAAAGGTTGAGGGAATGAATGCACATGACAACCAACAAGCTTGCAACCTAAATCTACACAGATCTCAAGAGAAGGTAGGGTAGGAGGATGTGACAGTTCAACAAATGTGTGTGCATTATCTCCAACATCACTCTGCAGTGGTGGAGCTGTTTGATGAGGTGAAGGTAGAAATTCACTTGTGACAACAACTATGCCTGCCTGTGATTGCGCAACTCCATCATCAAAGTGTGGTGAGTAGGGTTCAGATATGAAAAGAAGATACTCAAATCTTCCATAAAGAAATTCCCAATCAATTTCATCTTCGGGAAATCAGTATGCAATATTACAAAAGCATGTGTAAAACTGATCAACAGATTCAGCGAGTGATTTTCGTAATTTCATAATTTCTTGGTCGAGTGCTTTATGGTTAAATTGATTGAAAGCATGGTCTATCTCTATGACTAGATGAGCAAGAGAATGAATAGATTTTTTAGGTAGCATGGCATACCAATGCATTGGTTGCCCTCAAAGAGTGTAGATGAACAACACACAGGTCATGTATTCTCCAAAGATTCCATGTCTTTTGCATGAGCCTACAACGCCGACCACCTTCCTAACCAAGGCTACGTGCCTTCCACCATAATATGTTTTATGTGACAATTTATTCGAGAGCTCTTTTGAGATAATGAAGTTGTTTCCATAAGACATACACTCCAGAAGAGGAACTCAGTAGTTAGTCATGATAGATATGTAGAGATTCAAAACAAATGTGAGCACTCAGCTTATCATCTGGCCCTCCTTCTAGTGCCAAAATGTTCACAGTGCTGGACCCGCCAATATGTAAGGGGATCTCCCCATTAAGAAGTCCCAATTAGACCTCAGACCATTTGGTGTAGGAGTCACAGGAATAGGTCATATGGTAATGCCTTGACTGCGATTTCGCACAGAGGAAAGTAAGATGTCCCTGTTGGTAGCAAGGGTGTGACAACTATAGTAAGTCAAGGAATGTGCATGAGAGGTTCTAACACAATTAGGGTGAGGTGCATGCGCCCCTTGGAAACCTGTAATAGTACGTGGCTTGGAAGGGAACACGCGAGTGAAGATGCATCACAAGCTGGAAGGAAAGTTAGCAAGCAATCCAAAGTGATGGTTAAACCAACAACACATTTCATAAAGATTCATACATACTTATACATAATAGTCCATACATGAGTGAGTAAGCAAACAAATACATATATCATTTAGAGTAAACCAAATAGCATAGAATACAATACAACATATGCATGAAACATGTTGGCTCTATTATATTAAGAAGTGTAAGTTCCATTCATACAATACATCCATGTCTAACCACTAGTTCTGACAGCGGAATGTTATAGACACAACCTCCTAATCCTCCAAAGAGATATCCTAGTTCTACGTAGTGGAGAAGCCAAGGCTTGTTACAATATTGGCTAAGGTCTCTCCAATATAGTCTTATCGGAAGCTTGGCTTATCAAAATCATTTACAATGAGTTATGAGGTTCTATTTATGGCAAATGGTGGGGTGACCCTTGACATTCCCCTTTGTGATAATTCATCTACCCTAGTAACTCTTCATCTACTCTATGACTGTTACATCCAACTATCAACACTTGAACTTCCACTTGACAAGAAGTTACATTACAATGCAAATGTGCTCATGTGAGACAAAATGGCATGAGAAAGCCATGCAAGACATCATTGAGACTCAATCCATTGTGGTGAAATCAACTCTTTGGCATGCTTGTGATTGTGAAGGTGGTGAGTTGATGCCAAGCCTTGTTGTCTGTGATGGTGTGCATGCACTCCATGGTGACATCTTGTTGAAGTGAACTATTGCCTATGTTGCATCTAGGTGCATTGGTATGGCTCCTCCATCCAACTCGTCTGCTAGAATTCACATGGTCTTCTTGGGTGCATCCACTCTAGCAACACATTGATGCATAGTGTCCATGATGATCTTCCAATGTGTGTTGGTGGTCATCTGCATTAAATGTGAACTACATGTTTAGCTCTAGTCAGACTTGCTTCCTGTCTTTGCCTTGGTGAGTGTGCTGAATGGGTGGGATCACACGAGTGCACATAATGACATGCATGTTGTTGAATTCCCTTACATGCGATCAACAACACTGCTTACCATGTCTACTCTATGCCAGCTGCTGGGATGGATCTATAACTTGTACGGGCACAGTTTCATTGGTGTGTGGATGTTTCACCCCCTACTATACCTATTCCTACTGCAACTCATTCTCTCGTCTATGCAGCTCATGTTCTTCCTTGAGTTGCTGCTTCAGTACATGTAACTCCTTCTCTGTTCCATTCTCTACCTTCATGTGATCTTCATGTCACGTTGTCACCTCATAGCCTAAGTCTCCAAAGTTGCTTTCATCACAAGCAGATATGCTTGAGCTTGCAACTTTTTTCTACCTCTGTGTTGTCAATTGTTCGTTACATCCGATATGCTATCCTCAACTCGTTCATGGTGCTACTTGCTATGATGATGCTTCTGTCATATCTTGATGTCCGTGACTACGAAAAACTTGATGTCTTCATGGGTAGGCAAGTTCAAAGACACTTGATTGACTACATCCCCAAGTGTGCTCTGAACAGTGTGTTCGAATTTCCTCTCCTAGAGACCATTGCAACTATACTGCTGAGAGGAAAATGAACACCTGCAATACTTGGAGACATGGCAAAAGTCAAGGTAAGCAATTTGTCAGTTAAAAACCAGAACAAACATAAGAACTAACTTTCAACATACCTGTGTCACTGATCATGAAGGTTGCATAAATTCCACCGGGAGGTCAGGAGACTGACTGCCAAAACTGCACAAGGCACAATTCGCGTTGTCAGGAGGCTGACTAACTATTGAAACTATGCAATGCATAGTCCATCTTGGCCTGCTGAGAACTGAAACTGCGTAATGCACAATTTTAGTAAGAAGTGACATTCAACTAGCAAATTGCATTGCGTATTTTTTGGATCCAAAAGGACATTCCCTCCAAGAATTTCACAATGTAAGCCTAGAGGTCAGTTCCTAGCTAGACTTGTGCAATTTTTGGAAGGAAGACAAAATGTGCAGTGATAGATGGGAAAGGTACAGTCCTGGCTAAGGTAGCCTAGTCCGGTCGATGTGTGACTAAAAACATGAGAAGTTTGAAAGCATGATGGGATGAGTGCAAACAAGAGTGCATGATCACTCATGCAAATAGCAAGTGCAGAATTTGGAAAACAGGAAAGCAAGCATGTGTGTGAAGTGAGTCACCGCAACAAGGATCATCTATGCGAAATAGTGTCATGCATGGGACATTAGTGAGATGTTAAAAAAAACTGAAATGGTGCTAGTACAAGCTAGTATGTATCAAAATGACAACAAGCGCTCACTAAAATCAAGACAACATTCATACGAAGCAAAACACAAAAAGTGCCAAAAACGGAGCGCGAGACATGAAAATTGAGCTTACCCAAAAACAACTGAGTTGAATGTGTCGATGACTTCTAGATGCAATGTGGGATCTTAGAGTTGTAGGGTCGATGGGAGCAATGAGCTTTGTAGCATCTAGTTCATGAGTTTTGATAAAATTGAAGATGTGACATGCAAGCCACAAATCTAGGAAGAGTGGCACTTGGTGGGAGGTTTTTGAAATGATCCTTGCATGCAACCTCCAGTTGCTAAAAGTAGATCCGTGAATAAAGGGATGCCTTTGCATGCTACCTTGCGAGAAGCAAACCATGCATGCAAATCAGTTTTGCTCAGTCTCGTAGGGAACCGGTCAAATCAACTACACATGCAACAGTCTTCTTAGTTGGGAGAAAAAAAATGCACATTTCTAGGAGGGATTTGGGTTGGTTGCCTAGAGGGATTATGCAATTTCTTGGCAGATTAGCTGACTACTACACAGAATTACATAATTTTTGGGCTGAGTAGCCCTACTAGGAGGAATTGCACAATTTTTCGAGTGAATAGTGATAGACATATTTCTGCAATTCTAGAGCCTAACAAGCTACCAGACAAAAGTGCACAATTTCTTGAGACAGCTTCTTAGCCTGTAGCTGGACTAATTCCAGTGAAATAGCCTGTGAGAGGAATGCAACAAGCTTTGATGGACAGGCTGCCATTCTATAAGAAAATCACTAAATCTTGTGTACTTGAGAAGGCAAGACATTCTGTTAAAGATGGTCAGTAGAGAGGCTCAAAAATGAAGCTAAGGCAAAATTTTGGAGGGTGGTTCTAGCCGCTACAACACCACGTGTTTGATGAAAATAGAAATGAGGGCACTTTTCCCATAAAAGAGACTAATGGATATGTTGGGATGAAAAATATAAGCCCTTCTACCCTTTCTCACTTCCAAGGCTTAACCTCTAAGCATCCTGATACTTTTTTATTTGAGTTTTCTATTGTCTGTAGAGCTTATGATTATAACTATGATGATGAGAAGTTGAAGTTGTTCCCATCCACCCTTAAGAATGAAACCTTGCATTGGTTCATGGATCTACTTGGAGTTAGCATCACTACCTAGGCTCAAATGCAGCAATCCTTTAACAAGTACATGGACTATTGTAGGTCCAAAGGCACCAAAGAAGAAATATTTAGAATGATTCTTGGACTAGATGAATCCCTAGAAGGTTGAGGAAAAGTTCCAACTCAATTGCAAAAGGGAAAGATGCACCCTTGATCATGAATCACTCAATTATTCCTTCTTAGAGGAATCATGGAGGATATACTAGAAACCCTAAACATGATGTATGGAGTATACATTTATCAGCTACTATATGAAAACATCAAGACAATATTCAAAAACCTTTCTAGGGCTGCCAGGATGAAGGGTAGGTCTAGTCAAGCTTTGGCTAGTTCCTCTTCCTCCACCACATATATCAAGAATGAAATTGGAAACATGTTGGAGGACCTTAAAAGTGAAATGCTACACACCTTTTCTCTGCAAATGGACAACATGTAGATCAAGAGAAGACAAGAGGAAGCAAAGAGAGAATTACCTATATTTTACCCTAAATGCACTAGAGGGCACCCAAGAATGAATGTCCATTAAATGTTATAGAGGTCTTCTCATTATGTGAGGAGAACCACTCCACTGATAAGTGTCCTTCTTTTCCTGGATTGAAAAATGTATACCAAGGGGTAGAAGGTGGGGATGAACAACTCTTCTACATTAATCAAAGGAGGCCTCAAGGACCTTGACGATACGAATGGGGCATGCAAGGGGCATCCTATTCCTATTATGTTTCCAACTAGAATGCACCCCTTCCCCCTTGGCATTCTCCTACTCATCCTTCATGGTCCACATCTTCTATTTGGCCTTATGCACCTCAACATCCTGCGCAAACTGCCAATCAAACATTTTAGCCATATGCTTCTACACATCTTTAGTTGAATAACCCATCACAAGGTTGGAGGCCTCAATTCAACCAACCTCCTGCTTTAATGCTTCCATGTCCATCACAACTATAACTCATTCATCCTCCTCAGCCAAATCTTTACACGAATAACAAGAAGACCCAACAAGTCTATAGTGGAGAGACATCTTACCTTACTTATGTTGTGGATATTCAAGAAATAATGTTTAGGTCTCGAAGAGTGCTCCCAGATAACCAACCTCCATCTCCACCTTAAAATCTTAAAGAGGAAAAGGAAGAGAGCGTCCCTAAATGAAATCCACCTCTGTTTCCTAAAATATTGATCCATCCTAACCATCACACCCCAGAAGAGACTGAAGTTATGGGAAAATTGAGAAACTCGTGTATTAAAACCCCACTCCTCTAACATATCAAAGATTTTCCCATCTACAACAAGCTTATAAAAAAGAAATGCTTCAAATATCCTGGGAAGAGAAATAAAGACACCCATACCATTAATTTCATTACTCAATTATCTGATATGGTGTTGGGGAGAGTGATTTTCACAAAGTATCTATACCTTGGAAGTCATGTGGTTGATGTGCACACCGATGGCATCATTGTCCCTCACATCTTGATTTATCTTGGGGCTACCATCAATGTGATGACTAAGGAAACCATGCTCAAACTAAACCTCCAATAATATTTGATAAATACCACCACGGTGTTCCAACTTGAAGATAGGTCCGCAATGGCTCCTGAGGGAGTTGTTAAGGATGTAATGGTCTCTATTTATTCTTTCGAGTATTCTAATGACTTCATATTTCTCCAACCCAAGGCCAAATTTAGTGGCTATCCTCTCATCCTTGAAAGACCATGGCTAGCCATTGCTAATGCTTACATAAGTTACAGAGTTGGGAACATGAACATTAAGAATGGGCATTTTGCCAAACAGTTGGTGTTGTATCCTCGTGCTCAACCATCCTTGGAGCATGAATTACCCCTATGGTTGGAAGAGGAGGAAGATGAAGTGTATCATACCATATCTCATCCAATGTATACCCTAGATGTTATTATAGGAGGGGGGAAACCTGATGAAGATGACCTTATTGGCCAAATCCTCTAGAACCAGTCCCCCAACACCATGCCTCTTAATGATCTTATGAAGGAATATGAAGGTAATATTTGGATTTAGTTATGCCTAATGGACCTTAGTCCTACACATGTTGAAATGGTAGAATTTGGTCCATATAAAACCTTGAACATCAACCCCTCTCTCTCATAAAAACAAGAAGAGAAGTTGTGCAACATCCTGAGAGAACACATAGATGTATTTTCTTGGAGCTATAAAGCAATTAAGGGAGTGCATACTTCGGTGTATAATCATCACATCTAAATCAAGGAAGTATGAAAACCTATGCACCAACCTCAGAGGATAATGAACCTAGACCTCAAAGACATAGTGAAGGAAGAGTTACAAAAATTATTGGATGCAAGGTTCATATACCCCATCTATTGACAGTGCTAGACCCACCAACATGTCAGGGGATCTCCCAGGTAAGAAGTCCCAATTAGACCTCAAACCATTTGGTGTAGGAGTCCCATCAGTGGATCATACTCTAATACGTTGACGACAGTTTTGTACAGAGGCAATTAATATGTCCCTAATGGTAGCAAGGGTGTGACATATGCAGTAAATCAAGGAAGGTGCATGAGCGGTTCTAACACACAGAGGGTGAGGTGAGTGCGCCCCTTGGAAACCTGTGATAGAACATAGTTAAGAAGGGAGCACACGAGCAAAGATGCATCACAACATGGTAGGAAAGTAAGATAGCAATCCAAAGTGATGGTTAAATGAACAACACATTTCATAAAGATTGATACATACGTATACAAAAAATAGTTATACATGCATGCATAAGAAAATAGATACATATATTTTTTAGAGTAAACATGATAGCTGAAATACAATATGACATATGCATGAATGTTTTGGCTCTATTATATTAAGAATTCTAAGTTCCAGTCATACAATACATCCATGTCCAACCATTAGTTCTGACAGTGGAACGTTACAGTCACTACCATCTACTCCTCCAAAGAGATGTACTAGCTCTGCACAATGGAGAAGCCAAGGCTCATTACAATACTATCCAAGCTTTCTCTAAGATACTCCTATCAGAAGCTTGGTTGAACAAAGGCCTCTACAATGAGTTATGAGTGACTATTTATAGAAAAGGATGGGGTGGACCTTGGCATTCTCCTTTGTGACAGTTCATCTACCCTCATGACTCTTTATCTACTCTATGACTATTACATCCAACTATCAACACTTGAACTTACACTTGACAAGACGTTACATTACAATGCACATGTACCCATGTGAGACAAAATGGATTGAGCAAGCCATGCAAGACATCACTATGACTCAGACAACTTTTAGAAGACCAGCTCTTCGGCATCGTCACAGTGGTCAAGAATAGTGAACTGATGCCAAGCTTGGTAGTCCATGATGGTTTCAGTGTACTCTAAGGTGTCATTTTTTTGGAAATGAACTCTTGCCTCCATAACATCCAGGTACACTATTCAGGCTCCTCTGTCAAACTTGTCTGATAGCATGTGCATCATTGTATTGAGTGCGACCAAACCAACAACATACTTGTGCATGGTGTCTGCACTGATTTACAAGTCTGGGATGGTGGCTGTGCACATCAACTCGTCAAAGTATGAATCAATCTCTAGTCAGACCTATGCCTTTATCCTCACCTGGGTGAGTGTCCAAACAAATGGGTTCACATGTTCACGCACAAAAACATCCATACTCTTGAATAAATGTGCATGGGAAGCCTGTACACTAGTGATGAGCTGTAGGAGATCTTCATAGTTCTATATCTGACTCTGGATGCATGTCTTCAACTTGACCGCTCTAGGTTTCATCATCTTAGGCAATTGAAGTGGGGCTCCCTTGCATCTCATCGTTCATGTTTGCATGTAATCAACAGTAGCATGCATATTCGATAGGATACATCCTCTTCTAGCACATCGCTACTACCAACCGTTGAGATGGACGACTGCCTTATGCATGGTACCAAACTTGTAATACAATGCCCACATGACCATGTCAAGGGACAATAATTCATCCAGTATTGCCTTCTTCAATTATGCTCGGGCAGATGCTTTAACCAATTCTCCTCTCTGCTTGACCATCTGTAGCTCCTTGGCCATTCACTCGTTCTCAGCTATCTGGAAGAAAACACTCGAGCTAGTGGCTGCGACATATGCTTCGACATATGCTTTGGTAGCATCAGCCAATGCTGTTGGATGTTTGTGCACATCAGACATAATCACTCATTCCTCCAACTGTGCAAGATATGTATGATCATTTGGAGTAGACACTTTGCAAGATTACACAACTATAGGTTGAGACTCATCAAATGAGATGTTTGGCATCTCCTCCTCCGGATTGTCTCCAAGCATTTCAGTGTCTCCTTGGTTTCTTGGGACTCACTCCTCTTCTAGACATGGTTAAGTTGGTGGGTTGACCTCTTGGTGGTGAGGCATGAGGTCGATGTCCTTCTATGATTCCTATTGCTCCATATTTGTATCCATATGTTCAAGTGATTTATCTATCTCTGGAGTGAAGTCTTGCTCCCGTAATGGTTCACCCTATCTACTTGATGCCAGCTATTTTGATGAGTCTACTACCTGTACAAGCACAGTTTCATCTGTCTGTACAAGTTACACCCCCTATTGTACCTATTGCTAATGTGCTTCCTTCTCCTATCTACATAGCTCCTGTTCCTTCTGAAGTTGCTCCTCCAACTCATGCAACTCCTTCTCTATTTCCTCTATTCTCCATTTCTATCTCTGCCTTTGTAAATTTCTCTTATCATGTTGTTGCCTATTTTCCCCTATTTCCAAAGCTTCTTTCTGCACAAGTGGGTCTACTCAAAACTTGCATCTTTTCTCTTCCTCCATGTTGTCAACAATCTTCCTCTTGCCCTTGTCGCACACTGATATGTTTACCTCTGTTGTTGTTGCTTCTGGTGCTCTCCGGGATGCTACTTAACGCTGCTTCGCTACTCATTCCATAGCGAGGCCGAATGGTTCATTGGGTCTGGAGAAGCTATAAAAATATCTCCATGGGTCATCCTCCACCCAATTACATGCCCTGTAGATCCAGTTAAAATGTAATCTAGTGCAGTTGTATTTCACAAGATAATGCAGGTCATACGGATTGTAACTTTAGGCATCGAATGGATATTTATTCATCTCCTCTGCTTCAACATCCACATGCTTGAAAGTCTATATCTCATAAAACCTGATCTGAAATGGAAGAGCAAGCCAAGTTACCTTCTTCTTCCGGTGCAACCTAGTTGATAACCATGTCGAGATGTGATATGCTACTTCCTGCATGACGCGTTTGTCGAAGGAAAAATTTGGTAGAACATGTAGAGGCTTCTCCACATTGTACATCTATATGAAGGTGTCACACGGTGAGGCATACCAATCAGTTATGTCCATCAGTGCCTCCATTGCTTCCTTTGACATGCAAGGTGGATCTTGTTCAAATATCATCTTGTAAACTAGGGTGACAAAATGATCGGACAATTGTGTGATAACTCCTCTGAAGCTGCATTCAGAGAACATCATACAATAGGTGTCCATAGAGGTCTCTGCTGATGTCCATGCCCACTTCAAACCCAAGAAATCCTGATGGGCACAGATTGCATCCAATATGTAGGCAAACATGTAGATTCCTCCTTGCATACCTTTGGGAAGTTGTCGAGCTCTTGTTACCTTTTCCTTCAGCTAGAGCCAACATGTTGGACCAGTTGCATGCTTTGCCTTCTTTGGCCAGTTGGTCCAATGTGATCACCCAACTCTATGGGAAGGTTTCCATGCTTTCTTGGCCATATAGATGAGATACAGATATGACCAAATACTAATATGCCTTCCACAATATCTTTGTCTTATAGATCTGGTTGGGTGTCAACCTGAATTTATTTGGCTCCTTCACCCAGTTCTTCAAGATATCTTTAGAGTTGGTATTGTTGTTGGGTATGCTAAAGGGAATCTCCATGGTGATCATGGGCTTCGACATATGATACATCTACTCATAATCTCGTGCCTAAAGGTAGCAATCTCTGTCCCGCTAACACTGCTCAATGTCATCATCTAAGGATCAGTGTGCGATACGATCCAATGTATCATGTCTGCGCATGGGAGCATGATATACCTAAATGTAATCTGATACAATCTAAACTTATGGATGTTCACATAGACTTGGCAGTCTTCAAGGTCTTCCCCAAATGTGCCTGCAAATGCATCATTTACCTCTTGCCACTTTATCTTAATGTCCTTATCTAAAATCAAGTTGGTGTCTTCATAGATTGGTAGAGTTGTAGAGACTTGCTCAATTGCTGCTCAAGTTGCATCTCTGTCAGTATCCTTTGATCCTTTGATCCTGCTCCCTTGGAGGCCATTGATCCTAAACTACTACAAGGTGGATGACCACATGCTATATTTAGAGACAAAGCGATATAGATGGAAAGAGATATATCAACTAAAACTACAGAAAACTTGAGGAACGACATGCAACATACCTGGGAATTGAATGGAAAGGATTGCACAATTTTTCCTGGGAGGCTGGGAGATTGGATGCCAGAATTACACAAGAGGTAGTTTGGGTTGTCTAGGAAGGCTGGATGACTGCTAGAATTGTGAAATGCGCAATCTAAGTTGGCCTACTAGCTGCAAGAACTGCGTAATGTGAAATTTCAGTTGACAATGGTTGTAGGCCCAGTGACTACATTGCGCAATTTTCTAGGCCAACAATCAATGTCCCTCATAAGTGTGCAATGCAAAAATGGAGGACATTCACTAGGTATAAATGCACATTTCCTGAGAGGAAGATATAGCATTCCTTCTCTGGATTGCGCAATGTTGTCTTGGTGACATAAAGTTCAGGCCAAGGCTGCCCAGACTCGCTAATGGGAAACTAAAAGAAAATGTGAATGTGAATGCATGACGATACTGAGTGTAAGCAAGAGTGAATGATCATGCTTGCAAATAGTTAATGAAAGATTCAAGAAACAGAACAACATGCATGTGGGCGAAGTGAGTCACTGAATTAGCAAATGTTCATGCAAAACAGTTTCATGCATGCGAGTACAGTGAGATGCTAACAAAAACTAAAATGGTGCTAGAAGCCAGTATGCATGTAAACAACAACAAGAATTCATAGAAATCAAGAAAACAACACTCACACAAGCCAAAACACAAAAAGCAACAGAAATGTTGCAAAATACAGGTTAAGAGAACTTACCCAAGAATAACTAAGCTAGATGTGTTGAAGACTCCTGGATGTGTTGTGGGATGTCAGAGCTCCAAGATCGATGTGAATAAGTGAGCTCTAAAGTGTTAAATAAATAAGTTTGAGGCTCATGATGCACATGCCACAAATCTAGGAAAAAACGACACTTGGAGGAAATATTTTGAAATGATATTTGCATGTAACCTCTAGCTGCTAAAAATATCTCCCTAAAATCTAGGGATTCTTTTTGCTTGTTTCTTTTTTTTATTCTGAGAAAAATCATCCCATGCATGCAAGCCAAGTTTTCTTGGTCCTAGGTGGAACCGGTTAACTCAATGGCACATACAACAACCTACTTAGTTGAAGGGAAAATTTGTGCATTTTTGCGAGGGAGATAGGTTGGCTGTTGAGAAAGATTGTGCAATTTCTGGGCTAAGCAGTTGATTTCTGCATAGAATTGTGCAATTCCTGGGTTGAGCAATCCTACTGTGAGGAAGTGCACAATTTTTCTAGTGAAGGGTGACAGGTAGATTTGCACAATTCTAGAGTCCAGTGAGTTTCCAAACAAAATTACGCAATTTCTGGAGGGAAGGTTGGTTCCCCTATAGAATTGTGCAATTTCTTGAGGGAGTTTTTCAGCCTGCATCTGGACCAAGTTTGGAGAAAAATCCTGTGAGGAGCGTGCAATGCGCCACGATGCACAGTCTAGCAATCTACTAGAAAATCACTGAAGCTTGTGTATTTGACAAGGCAAGGCATGTTGCTGAGGAAGGTTTGCAGGGAGGCTCCAAAATGAAGCTAAGGCCAAAGTTTGGAGGGTGGTTGTAGCTACCACAACACCACCTCAGATAGTGAGTGGGTATCCCCTCTAGTTTTCGTCCCAAAGAAGAAATTAAATTGAAGGATCTGTGTGGCTTACAGAGCACTACACAAGGCCACTAAAAAGGATCATTTCCCATTACCTTTCATTGATCAAGTCTTGGATGGTCTTGCAGAGAATAAGTTCTTATGTTTCTAGGATGGATTCAGTGGTTACAATAAGATCTAGATCAGCCCAAAGGACCAAGATATAACTACATTCACTTGTCCTTGGGGTACCTTTACTTATAGGGTCCTTCCTTTTAGATTATGTAATGCCCCTGCCACTTTTCAAAGGGTACTTCTAAGCACCTTTTCTAAGGTAGTCCATGATGCTATAGAGATCTACATGAATGATTTCACTCCCTAAGGGTGTGACCTCCTAGAGACTATCTCTAACTTGGGGAAAGTCCTAAATAGGTGCATTAAAATGAACCACTTGCTTAGTATTGAGAAGTGTGAATTCTTGATGAATGTAGGGACTATCCTTAGCCATTGAATATCTTGGGAGGGAATACAGGTGGACCCAAAAAAAATTACCATCATAAAAAGGGTCCCTACTCCTAAAAGGTAGAGGGATGTTAGGTTCTTCTTGGGCTTAGCTGGATATTATAGGAGGTTTATCAAAGACTTCATCAAAGTAGCCTCACCATTGTTTGGATTTCTGGCCAAGGACTCTAAATTTTGTTGTTCAGATAGTTTCCAAGAGGCCCTAGAGATATTGGAAGACGAATTTACTCCTCCATCCATACATAGAGGCCCAAATTGGGCTCTTCCTTTTCACATCCATGTTGATGCATCTAACAAAGCTATAGGAGCAACTCTAGGCTAGATAGATGACAAGTTGCCTTATACCATTTACATCATTAGAAAAAAATATATCTAACACTAACTTGAATTAGATTGTAACTCACAAGGAACTCCTAGTTGTTGTCCACTCTTTGAACAAGTTCAGACACTACATCACTAGATATCAAACTTTTTTGCATACTGACAATGTAGCTATCAAGTACTTAATGAACAAGCCTGATGTGAATGCTAGAATTATTATATGGTTTCTTCTATTATAGTAGTTTTATTTAACTATCATTGATAAGTCGTCTAAAGAAAATGGAATATATTTTTTGTCTATACTTTATTTTCCCACAGGTGATGAAGGGATCTTTGATGATTAGCTACCAGATCAACACTTATTTTCTATTTTAGTTCTCTCTCCATGGTTTTATGGTATAGCCAACTACCTAGCTACTGTAGAATTCCCTCCAAATATTTCATCCATGGAGAAGATAAGAATTGTAAGGAAGAGTGCTCCTTTCACTTGGATTGGGGGCAATCTCTTCAAGCTGGGACCAAATCAAATATTGAGGAGATGTGTTAGGGAAGAGGAAATCTTTGACTTCCTCTCAGCCTGTGAGGATGGGCCTTTTGGAGGTCACTTTTTTGCTAAGAGGACAACTTTCAAGGTTCTACAAGTTGGCTACTACTGGACCACTCTCCACCAAGATGCAATAATATACGCCACTCGATGTGGTCAGTTCTAGAGGATGGGGAAACCTACTCCTAAGGATGAAATTCCCTTACAACCTGAGGTAGCTTTAGAGTGATTTGAAAAGTGGGACATGGATTTCGTGGGGCCAATTGATCCACCATCAGGGCATAAAAGTGCAAAATTGTATGCATTGATTATTTGACAAAGTAGGCTGAAATAAAGGCTATCAAGGTCGAAATAGAGGAGAAAGTGGTTGCATTCCTAAGGGAGCATGTGTTATACAAAATCTGAGTGCCCTAGAGATCTAGTTATCAATCAAGGAGCTCAATTCACATCACATCTGATCGTGAATTTGTTAAGGAAACATCATATGAAGCACATAAAATCTACTTCCTATCATCCTCAAGCTAATGGACAAGTAGAAGTCACCAATAGGGCATTAGAAGGCATCCTCACTAATGTTGTGAGTAGCAATAGAAAGGATTATGAAGACAGATTAGTGGAGGCTACTTGGACCTATAATACAACTTGGAAGACAACTATTTGTTATACCCCTTATGACTTGGTCTATGGAAAGAAGGCTCTACTCTCCATTCAGTTTCAGTACAATAATTTTAGAATGGAAGAAAAATTGGATTTAGATGTTACAAAGACACAATAGGAGAGGCTCATCCAGGTAAATGGCTTGGATGAATTCAGAATGGAAACCCTCCTACACACTGAAGTTATCCAATTATAGAGGAAGGTATGGCATGATAGGAACATCAAGGACAAGGTTTTTCAAGAAGGGGATTGGGCTCTGCTATGTGACTCTAGGTTCAAGGACTTCAAAGGATAATTGATGATAAGGTGGTTAGGCCCATACTTGATAGAGAAATTCCATGACAATAGAGTTGTTCAAATCAAGACAATTAGTGAGAAAGGGATTCCCTTGCTTGCCAATGGCCACAGATTGAAGGTTTACAGAAAGTCTATGTCTAAGAAAGAGTTCATTAGTACCATTAGGAGAGAGGAGAATGCCATTACAAGTGTCTTAGCTTCCAAGTCACAACATCCCTAGATATTGTTTTTGTTTCAAAATAAAAATAAAAAACAATAAGAGACCTAGATGAAAACCTCCATGAGGCATTTAAGGCCAACTCTTGGGTTAAAAACCTCCTTGAGGCAACCTAGGAGTGAAAAAAGAAAAAGAAAAAAATAAAAGATCCCTGGGTGAAAACCTCCCTTGAGGCACCCAGTGCAGACATGCAGGTTGAAGCTCTCCCTTGAGGTAGTTTGTCTTACCCTTAAAAAAAAAAAGAGAGAGGTAAAATGACAAAAAAGCCAAGGAGGATTCCATGACATGGATCTAAAAAATGTCCATTAATAATTTCTGCCATTTTGTAGGTTTTTGAGGACAATGGAAAATTGCAGATCTAGAAGGGCATGATGATCAAGTTCCATTCAATATTTCCTTCATCCACTCCATACCCTCCATGCAAACCATGTCATCACAACTTTCACCCATCCTTGGGGCTCAAAAACCCATTTTCAGGCCCTTTCTGTACTGTTATAGGAAGCTTGTAACTGCTATAGGAAGATCAAGTAGCACCATAAGAAAGTTTTGAAATTCTATAGGAAAGAGATATAATTTGGAAAATCATCTTGCATGACCTATCCAAGGTTAATTAAGGTCCTCACACATTGATCCACCATTGACCCATCCTCCATGCATCCCTGATTCAAAAAAATCGTTATCTTTCAAAAATAACCCTAAACTTTGTCTTATCCATATTTTTTTTAATCATAAAGAACCAACACTCCATGCTGCATCGATCAAGCACAAGGTAGGCACACATATGGTGACCTTTGAGCTCCTCCCTAGGTTTAAAATAATGAAAATGTATTAAGGTTGAAGTAAGGTATCTCTATAAGCTGGAGGTGGCTAGTTAACTTGGCCACCCTCGGTTAGTGAACGAAAAGTGATTTATGAGTCATCATGCAACATGGGATTGTTACATCAGTCAAAATTTGTTAAGAGGGAGTGGGTGTTTATTACGAGGGATGAGAGAATGATAACTCTAGGTGGGCCGACAGTTCAAATGAGGAAAACTTGTACTTATACCAAGTCATCACAACGCTCTGATCCTTAGCCAAAAATAGCATATAACATACCAAAGATGAAATTCTCTTACATCTTCACTCATTTCAAAATCAATTAAGGTAAGGATAAGCCTGGGAAGCTATTAAGAGGATTCGAACCATACTCTATCATTCCTACAGGAGGCATCTACAAGAAGTTACAAGAAGCACAAAAAGTTGCTATAGGAAGCCTCCAAGTGTGCAAGAATGCCACCTAAGGTCACTTTTCTCTTCAATTATCATTATACCAGGCCTTATGGTGAAAAGTAAGTAGCTCCTCCTCATTACTTTATCCATTATTTACATGCTAGTGCACCTTGAACTCTTTTACTAATAAAAATAATCTTGTGATACTTTTTTTTTTTTTCTAGATATAAAGTACAAGGGATATACATAACTATTATCAACTAGATATTCCAACCCTTTATTCCCTTTAAATTCATATATGGGCTATCACATGGGGAAACCCTCCTACACCTAGTTGAAAACAAAGAAGAAGATGGGAGGGGGATTCAATAGGAGAGATGAAACAGATAATAAGATAATTCACCTTCATCCACCTATAGAAAATATTTTCAGAAAACATCAACGATTAGGTTTCTTTGAGCTACTAAAAGGATATGATGATGATATCACTTATGAATTTTCGATGGCCCTGAACTCTCAAACAAGATCCAATGCCACCGCTATCATGAGGGGATTATCCATTAATATTAATCCTGAGCTAACTAGAAAGGTGTTAACCCTTCCCCTAGGGGTCTAATGGAGAAAAGAAGACAATTCCAACATTTCCATTTCTAAGAAGAATTTATTCACTTCTGATGAGAAACCGATTGAAGATAAAAATGGAGTCAGAAGGGAGAGCCTACCCTACCCCTGGGACGTGTTAGCCTACCATATCCTAAATTTCATCTCTTGTGAAGGAAGACTGAGTGTAGTCTATCACTACCAGTTTAGAATACTCCATGAACTGATATTTCAAGAAATATTGTCCATAGCTCAAAGACCCAATGTGCCTTATTTCCTCCTACAATCCATCATGGACATTAGCTAGAAGGTGAAAGAGGGAAAGAAGCAACACTTAGGCCACCATGGCCTCATCAAACTAATAGTGGAAGATGCTTTGAATAAATTAAGGGTTCCTACCCTCCAATCCACATTCGGGGATATGGACAAAGAAGACTTCCTTGACACTCAAGTCCTCACACTTAGTGAGACCCCAACCTCTAATGTTGAAGGAGAGGAGGTAGAGGCAAAAGAAGGAGAAGAGGCAAAACAAGAAGAGGAAGAAGAGGCAGAAGAAGAAGAGAAAGAAGAGGCAAAGAAAATAGAGGAGGAACAAGAGAAAAAGGAAGAAGTTGAGAAAAAAAATTGAAGAAGAGGAGGTGGAGTAGTAGGAAGAACCAAGCCCTGAGAAAACCACTACACATAGATAAGAAGAGGTATGCCCAGAGCATAAACGTTTGTCTCTTGGATGCATTGAAAATGAGAAAGATGCTGCTCTAGCTACCTTAAGTACACAAATTGAACCTAAGGTGAAAAGGTAGAGGAAAAATCCTCTCTACTTCAAAACAAGGAAAATAACTAGGATTAAACAGGGGAAGCCTCAAACTCCCACAAACACCCCTATTATAATTGAACAATCACCAAGTAAAAGAGAGGATCTAGAACCCATTGAAAAGAAAGTTGAGGAAGCCACATCTCCTAAATCCATCTCAAAGACTCCCATAACCTATGTAAGAAGGTTTTTTACTAGATCAACCTCCTCTAAGAAATCCAAGGCACCTACCACACTCCAACAAAAAGGAAAAGGGAAGCGACAAGAAAAACAAAGCTTGCTACAAGAAACATAGTAAGTGTTATAGGAACAACTGAAAATGCTATAGGAAGAGCAGAAGGGGTCGAAAGAAGGGAAAGAGGAAACACAACAGTTATAGGAGGGGGTAGCTTCTCCAAGAACATTTCGAAAGCGTATTTCAGAGCTACAAGAGTGTTGGCTTGAGGGGGCCTGACCCAGGTTCAGCATTAATTAGCTAAACAAGTCCCTACACTACTGGCCCTTTCAGCATCAACCTATGGAGCGCAGGCTGAAGTCTTACCCAAAGTAGTATGGGGGCATGCTGGAACTAACTATCCACACCCTAAGATGGTTTTGATGTCATTTAATTCCATATATCCTTGCCTTCGAGTAAGTTTGTTCTCTAGGGCTTGCAAGACAAACCCTGTGTTATGTTCTTCAATACCTCCACGAAAGGATACGATCGTTGTTCATGTAGCCCGAGCCTGCTGCTCAGGTACTTTCACACTGATATGGCACTGTGCCATACAAATTCCCCAATTAACCTAAGTGCCTTGATTATCTTATCAAACAATTATAGTTATCCCCGCGTAAATAGATATCCATATATGCACTCAATTATTCAATGTAATTGCATTCATTTGCTCACCATATAAGAATAATAAAGAAAATTCATACATAAAATATCACGATGCATCAACATAACAAAGACACAGAAATTGTAGAATATCTCTCTTTATTAACATCTTCCAAGTGGTTACAAACTCTCTGCCTTGCACACACAGCTGTAGGGGTTTGTGCATTCAGCTGCAGACTTCTATCCTACACCTATGTGCACTCAACTGCAGAGCCTTTACCTACACTACAACCCAAGACTTAGACTTCTTGCTCTAAATATATGATTCTATTACATCATCCATCATTGTCTCTTCAACTACTTAGAGCTTAGCTCTTTTTATACAATCCCATGGTCCATGGACTATGGACAGACTACCCTTTATGACACATAAAACCTTCTCGCTCCATGACCATAAAATGCAGAGTCTTTACAATAATATTAGAAAAATTGACTTAAACATGGACTTTTAGCCCCAAAAATGCCCTTGGGGGATCTCGCTCCCAACATGTGTTGTTGGTTACGTGGGGCCTAACCCAGGTTCACTAGTGAGTTTAGCCAAACAAATTCCGGTATGCCCTTTCGGAAACAATCCGCAGAGCACGAACTGAGGTCTCACACAAAGTAGTATGGGAGGGTGCTAAAACCAAGTTTTTGCAGCCTATGGATGTCTTGATGTGGGAGATTGGTACCTGATTCAACCTTCGCGTATACTATTTTACGCGTACCAATAAACTTCTGGCATTCTGTGGGACTACCTTTGTGTAGCTCCTGTCGCAGTGCGACCAGTGTTAATTACCCAAATATTCCTTAATTAGGGTTTTTTCTTTAATTACTAAGAAGATTCTCATTCATAAGCATACATATAAGTGCACGAAGATAAATAAACAGATACCATCAACACATAACATTCAAATACAGATCTATGAACTAGATGGACAATATGTCAAACCGACTGATCTTTATTATTAATGCCTTCAAAGTTTGATCTAGTACAAAATTGGCTCCACCCTGCACACTCAGCTATAGGGGTCCGCACACTCAACTATGGACTCTAGGCCTCTGTGCACTTAGCTGTAGAGCCTCCTATCCACTACCATGACCCAAGACTCAAATTTATAGACTCAGAGTTATTCCTTCATCGATAAAGACTTTCTTTTGTTTCACAAAAAAATTACCTTACATATTTAGAGCCTCACTCTATTTATACAATCCCATGGTCCACAGACCATAGGTAGGTTGACATTACAATACACTACCTTACATACTACGGGTGGACAACCCTTTGAATTGACCATTCAATTCACGCTTTGCGCACTTCGCGAAGTCTTTATAATACAATTTTCTCCAAAATTTAGGCTTTAAGCCCCCAAAACCATTGCATGGGGGATCCCATACCCAACAGGCCCCCAACACAAGCATCGTGACTTGCCCTCGACTCACTCCATTGGTGTGGTGATCTTTGCACGAAGTCCATCCTACAGCTTTTGTGCTTCGTGTAAGTCCACAAGACATTCTTCCATTTTCTGTTGTACCAGTTGTGAGCGTGATCCAGATCTAAACAGGAACGCAACACAATACAGAGATAACCATAAAGACAAATATGTAGCGGAAATAATACTTCATTTCATTACTGTAAAATACTTAAATATGCTTACAAACAGAAATGGAAATAAACTAGCTAAGGTAATGGTAGCTTATCTCTAAGAAGAGATGTGGCAGCTACATGCCTCTAAACTGTCTTACAATGAGGCTTAAGGGCCTTTTTATTATTGAACAATAAGAGAAAACCCTAAACAACCAAAACCCTAACCCGAGGAGATGTAACACCAAGAGTTTGTGGGCCTCGTTGGGGTGAGTTGGACAGCCAACTTCCCGGGGTCACAAATTGGTCATATTATCTCCGTTGATGCGCATGATAGCCCGTTGGAAAGATATCTCTGATAACTACGACAGAAAAGAAGATTTTCGATAAAAAATAGTTGGAGGTAGATTTCCCAAAAAAAGTTGTTTAGGGCCTCAAAATGGCTCTTGAAGTCTAGGACCCAAAAAAATGCTAAAAATAGTAAACTGTGCTACAATTTAGGAAACTGAAAAGATTGAAGGAGATAGTTGTGGGGGGTCCAAATGGGATAGGTGGATGGCCACCAACATCCACCTGGATCATTCCTCCCCCCTTAGGAAGCAATGGTTCCCATTGCGTTGAGTTCCTCCCTGAGATGAGGAAGCTTCTGCCGAGCTGGGTCTCTAGTGAGCTATTCTGCAATCTCTGATGTGCCCAGAAATGGTGGGAAGCATGGTCAACGACGGTCCACATTGAACACTTGGTGCAAGTGAAGGAATGGAGGAATGTTGTGCTTCAAAGCGTTGTTGCTCGTAGCCTTGGTACTGGTGTAAGGACCATGTCAGAGTGTTCTAAGTTATTGATGGGTTTTGGTAAGTCTTTGCAGATGCAACCAAACTTTGTCGCCCACCTGAAACTTGTGTGGTACCCCTGTGGGTGAGGAGAAGTTGTCTTATGTTCTATCATGAATGTATCCCTCTGCTGTTGTTGCTGCATGGAGGATCCCCTTACGGGGGTCATGGATGTAGCAACGATCTTCCCCTTACTTTGGGAGTGAACCAGACAGAAAATGAATTTCCTAGTCTGGGAGATGAGCTTGCTGCCTTTCTTGGTAGTGATCAAAGAGGTGGTGGTAGGTGGGGCTACTTCCAATATCTTATATAATGAATTATCCAAAGAAATAATGACAGTGCGAGGCCTTGACTCATACACAGCATGTCGCCTCCACAAGTATGGCTAGCCTAATAGTACATCGCAAACATCCAGAGGTGTAACATCACACAATACCTCGTCTGTGAAGGGCTTGATGCTGTAAGGAAGGTGACACTGTTAGTGAACTTTGAGATCTCGTCCTTCGTGAAGCCACCCAATACTATACGGCTATGGGTGCGATGTAGTCAGTAGGCCCAACTACTTCATGACCTCTACTGAAATAAGGTTCTTTTGGCTGCCACTATCGACAATGAATTGCAGCGGCGAACCCTTCACCCACATCTGTGAGTGGAAAAGGCATTCCCCCTCCTCTGGATCTTCGGGCTCATTTTTCTGGACCTTGTCAGTGGCAACAATGGCGTTGGGCTCCGCATCAATGATCTATTTCCCTTTGCCATTACCCTTGTCAGGTTCTGGCTCAAGGTTGGAACATGCATCTGATTTAGAAGCCTTCAACTTGGCCACCAATGACTGCTTGGTCCGACACTCACTTGTGTTATGAGTGGGACCCTTGTGGAACTCACACCACTTTCCTATGTCCTTCTTCAGCTTCGTGGTGTTGTTCTTTTCTTGCGACTTCGATGGTTTGTCTTGGGTCACCCCGCCTTGGCTTTGTCCTTTGGGCTTTGGATTTGCAGATCCAAAGTCTCGCTTCTTATGTTTGAACTTTTGCTCGATTTTGACAGCGTATTGGTATGCTGTGTCGAGTGAGGATATGTTCAGGAACTCCATCTCTTCCTAGATGTATCTGTGTAGGCAACTGCGGTATTTGAGTACCAGATGCAGCTCAGAATCTTTGATACCCAATTGTGTTTGAAGGGTATGAAAAATGTTTGTGAACTCCGACACATCTTGGTCTTGTCCCTGCCACAGTGTGGTCCATTTGATGTATTTGTCCTCATAGCTTTTGATAGGGTAGTACTGCTCCTTGATGGCATCCTAGAAGTCATTCCAAGTGGGTGCAGCTGAAAATAGTGAGCCTATACTTTCGTCCTTATGCTCGCCGTAGGTTTCCCACCAGTCCTTGACGTTGGGGGCTGCTTTGAGAAGAGCGAAAACAATATTTTCCCGAGTTGAAAATTCATGAACAGAAAAATACCCATCTAGCAGATTTAACCATTTATCTACGGCATCTGCATCTATTTGACCCTCGAAGATGGGGATTTCAAAATTAACTTGTACCTTAAATGGTGTGGTGTTTCTAGAGTAGCTGTTGGAAGCTAATGCATCGCCTCTGGGTAGCCGCTGAAGGATCTGCGCAATACTATCCATCATCGCATTCCTTTGCCACTCGAGCGCTTCTTCGAGCAAGATTTTGATAGGATCTCCTGCCCCCTAGTCTTTCTTCTCATTCGCCATGGGAGGCCGTTGGGATTTTCGAGGCTGGTCTTGCAAAGGTTCAACGAGTTCAAGCCCTAACTCCTTATAGCCCGACCTCGTTGGGGACATGCAAAGAAAAACAGAGAAGAAAAGCAGACTGCTCTGATACCATTGATCCGGATTTAAATAGGAACGCAACACAATACAAAGATAACCATAAAGACAGATATGCAGCAGAAATAATACTTCATTTCATTACTATAAAATACTGAGATATGCTTACAAACAGAATGGAAATAAACCAGCTAGGGCAATGGTAGCTTATCTCTGAGAAGAGATGTGGCGGCTACATGCCTCTGAACTATCTTACAATGAGGCTCAAGGGCCTTTTTATTATTGAACAATAAGAGAAAACCATAAACAACCAAAACCTTAACCCGACGAGATGTAACACCAAGAGTTTGTGGGCCCCGTTGGGGTGAGTTGGACAACCAACTTCCCGGGGTCGCAAATTGGTCATATTATCTTCGTTTGCGCGCATGATAGCCCATTGGAAAGATCTCTCTAAGGACTATGATAGAAAAGATAGTTTTAGATAGAAAATTGCTAGAGTTAATTTTCCCAAAAAACGTCGTTTACGGTCTCAAAACGGCTCCAGAAGTTTAGGACCCAAAAAACTGCTAAAAATAGTAAATTGTGCTACAATTTACGAAACTGAAAAGATTGAAAGAGACAGTTGTGGGGGGTCCAAGTGGGATAAGTGGGTGGCCACCAACATCCACCTGGATTAGAGCATATCTCCGATGCATCATTGTCAGGGACACCTCCTTGCCTTAGCACATATATGCCTTGCATCTATGCCAGCTTTCCCTTGATCTTGGCAGTGACTGTGAATGCTTCCTCGAGCCAAGGCTGGATGCGCGCTTTAAGCACTACTTCTTTTGATCATGCGACATCCACCTGTTTCTTTAGAGCCTAAGCCTCCTTCATCTTGGCCAGTCGCTGAGTAAGGGTGACCGCCTGCGCAGTCCCCTATACATTGTCATAGTCATGCGGCAACTCCCATGCTTCTATCTCTAGATGCTATATAGTTGGATCTTCCTACAGTGAGATGAGTGTGAAGAGTGACTGATCTAACAAGCCCATGTAATCTTGTACCATGCGCTCTATGGCTTCCAGCCCTGATTGAATGGTGCAGGTGCACTACTCCCTAACTTCAGGGGGTGTAGAAGGTTGCACCCTTAACCGTAGCTCAGCGATCTATAGGTTCACCTCCAACTGAACCTTTGCTATCTCTGCCTTGGCCTCTCGGACTCCAACCGCCAATCAGTGAATCTTGTCTGGTATTGGTAGTACCGCCTAAACAAGCAACTCTGGTACGCTGCTACAACCCTCCTCAATAGCCTGTTCCAATTCACGGGTCTGTGCGACCAGGTTGTCATGCTGTAGATTAGTTGTTCCATATTTATGTTCTGCTCACTCAAGACCTAGAGTACACAGCCCTCCCTAGCGCGGATCTCATCCGTTACCCCATCCTGTAGTTGGTATAGGGTTTCCCTCAGAAAGGTAGCCAAATTCAACCCCAAGCCTTCATTTTTCTTACCATGGCCCTATTACCCTCTGCTGCTGCGGAGAGTATGCCTTCTGGTAACACCAACGTGTTCGTTGTGCGGGCACATAACATCTGCTCCACTTTGGATGTACCTGTCATGACATATGGTGCCAGTATTCCGAGGGGTCACACTTGTAACTCCTATAACTGCACTCTAAGTGCCCCCAACACAGTTGTCTGCTTCGTCATGAATTCTTCAAAGGTATCCTTAGTGACATCGTGAACTATTTCATCGATGTCAAAAAGGTCTCCTTCGGTGAGCGAGATTGGGTCGATAGAGGTTTTTGTTGCCTTTACCTTCTTCCGTGGGGCTAGCTTCTCATGGTCATGTGGCCTCTTGAGTTGAGTCAATTTTGGTACAGGGTCCAAACGTTCCTCTGTCGTATCTTGCCCCTCTGTGTCCTGTTCCATGGACATTTCGTGGCCCTCCATAGGCTCTATTGTTGTAGTTTCTTTTTGCTATGTTGTTGTTGCTTCCTCAGCCCTCTTCTGGCTATGGCTGCCAATATGGCTTTGCGACATGCCCTGACTTCCACGACTACTTTCTCATTACAGTGCTTCTCTGCCAGCTGTGTGACCCAACACTTGGCTTCCTCTTTTTGTTTTTGCGCAGCGGCTTTGTCCAACTCTGTTAGGTTTGGGGTGTGCCGCTCCAGGGGCCAAGACTCCAATATGTCAAATATAGCATCATCTTTTGTGATGAACAGAAGTTTTACCCAGTCCTGCGCAGGGTCCTTGCATGCCCGGATATACACATTATGCATATCCACCTTGAATTCGGTTGAGCCCTTTAAGCTGTTGTAGACGGTAGGGGATAGGTGTGACTATCAGTTTATCCACATGTAGATGCTTGACTCCATAAGCACCCAAAATTTCTTGATCTCACGAATCCGCTTCGCATCCTTTGTGGCCCACAATGAGGCATACCTCACGGCCTCTAGTGTGTCCTGTTCAATGTTGGGGAACTGGCTGTCCTTCGGAAGCTCTCTTGCCACCAATAGGATGGATAAGAGCAACCACGTGTAGTGGAAGGTATTACCCTTCTCTTGGGCCTCCCTGTAATTAATAAGAAATTCCTCACAGAGGAATTCCACCCAATTGAACTGGATGCCTTCTGCACATTGCTCAGCCAGCGTAACCACTAGTCCAGGGACTTCATCAGCATGAAACTTCCTCATGAGCTTTCTCGCCAGCAGCTGGGTGGCTACACACACACACTCCCTTATCTTGTATACTCGTGATAGCATACCCTCACTTCCTTTTTCTAGTTTTTACTTGGCCTTCATCGCCTCTACGAGGGCCAAGTCAATGCTCTTTCCCAAAATCACCATGGGTTCACTTCCTTGGTATGGCAGCTGAGTAACCCTGTGAATTAGTGTGGTCATGATGGGGATCGGCTCTTCTAGCCATAGATACCCATCATACACCAGGCACAACAACTACCTGATGACAAAAATAGTAATCAGCGTATGGTGGTAGTGGGGTATCCATCGCAGATGGAGTAACCCAGCCTTCTCTATGCTGCGCAACCATTTCCACGGCTCCAAAACCATCATTGATATTTGAGTATTTTGCTTCATCAAGCTCTCTACTGCCAAGTGCACGAACTTCTTGCTATCCGTGAGGTCCCAATCCTCAAATTTCAATGTAGGCACTCTACCTAATGGCAAACCCTCAAAAGTGATGCCATCAGCAAGGAGTGGGGATTGGAGCACACTCTTCGTGGCCTCCAAATCCTTAGGAGTTGTTGTTGTTCGATTCTGGGAAGGAACATATGTAGGAATATTTGTTGACGAAACCATAGGTGGTGTGTCCTCCTCTATATTGTCCTGCTACTTTATCTATGCAATGAGTTCCTGCAAATCCTCTTCCTAGTCCTTAGATTCAACATTCACCACCTTGCCCTTCTCTTCCATGGATAACTAGCCAATGCGTGGATTTCACGGAGACATGTGGACTGGCCATGCGCTTGGTTGTTTCGACATTCGTAGAGATTTGGGAACCTCCGGTGCCACTCCTTCTGGCACAGCTTCTGTAGTGATAGTTTCAGCCAAATTCTCTCCAGGTCTGGTAGCATTCATGATGGCTGATCTGAAATTCATTGATCGTGCACGCAACTACTCTAAAATTGCTTGGTGCTTAACACTCTGCAACAACTCAATTCTCAAGAGACCAAGTGTTGTTTTGTGGCAGGTACTTGCGGTTTTATAACACTTTTCAAATTTGAATTAGACCATTCCCCCCAAATTTGGATCATAAATGTTCTCTTGGTGGCAGATTTGCCAAAATATTGTCCCTATCTATCGTCTTAATTGCTCTTTTCCCACTCCATTTTTTCTTAATTTCATCATCTCATCATGAACAATGACGCCAATAGTTACTTCATACTTTATTCGCGTGGCAACGCTCCCCCCAGTGCGTGGGCGTGAACCCTGTGACATACTAATCCTGCACGTAACCTCCTTATTATGCAGCTTCCCTACAGAATCGTTTATAGTCTCGTGCTCTCTTTCAACTGCTTGGAGTGCTGAGACTATTCTTCCAATGGTTAGTCAGGTGGTCGCACCACCCGTGCGGAGTTCTATCGTATCCCCTTGAATGGTCTGCGAAACAACCTTCATTGTTTTTGTCTTGCATGCTATAGGGTGTGGCTCACTATGCTGCAGTTTGGCCTGAATAAGTTGTGGCTTCAACCATGGCATTAGACCAACTACCTTTCGGTGGTCCTTCTTCCATCTGTCCTTAGGGATATGCACGCCTGACTGCACTTGCCTAGTTTTTTCCTGAAGAACAACTTCCTTTAGTTCACTTTCCAACTTCTTGACTTCTGTGTCCAACAACATGCTTTTCTTCCTCAGCAATATCCAGAGTTCTTCTAGTACACGAAGTTGTTGATTCCCTTGCCAAATGGATTCTTGAAGTCTTTCATATTCCTGTCGCGTAGCTTTGTAATTCCTTCTGGTATGTCTTTTCATGCTATTCCTTTTGCTGGGATTACTCTATGCAGAAGCTCATGTGGGGGTTTTTTGGAAATACCAGTCGATTCTCCCTTTCGCAATCTCGGAATCAACTTCGCAACCATGTTTTTTCATATTGTCCTATAGACCCATTTGATCATTGGAACACGTAGGTCCCAATTTGTACATCGTAGCTTACGTCCTCTATTCATGATGTTGCATACCTTGGTAAACGCTTCTCTAGCGATGGTTGGTAGCATGAATCTCCTTTTTGGCCATCGCGCCCTGTTTTGGCTTTCAACCCTGAGACTGGTGGCTACTGGAACAAACTGCCTATTATACGTCATGGTCCCTTGATGTGTATTCCACCCTTGTGTAGGTGTTGGGCATAGTGCCCCTTCTAGCACAGCGTACCGCTGTTGTTTCGGTACTATGCTTTCACATATTCCTAGGAGTTCTTCCACCGCTATCACTTCCTCAGATGTTGGTGGTTCCCTTGCCTCTATCGTCACGCAACGCAGTCATCTAATCATCATGTTGCAATTTAACATCGTTACCTCATGCAACCGGATCGACCAGTGTTTTACCTCTTCCTCTGAATCCGAAGTGCAGGAGCTGTTGTGCTCCCACGAGATTCTTCCATACGTAGTCAAATGCACCCAATCCTAGTCTCGTGTCGTTATTTCGTAAATACAATCTAACTCATGGTTGTGCACTGGTTCAGTGTAGCGCGCTCCTTCGGCTAGATCTAATGGGATTACTACACGTAGTGACTTTTTCTCAAATATCATCTTCCACTTCTTCAGGTTGATGACTCCATTCATATCAGTGGCCCAGTCTATTCCTAGTAACGTGGGATACAGATTGCTGTCATCGACAATCTCTATCACTTCAAAGTCTATTTTTGTGCTCGCGCCTTCAATATCAACTATTACGCCTTACATTCTCCCCATGGGCACAATCTTCTATTGGTTCACCATTTGTAATTGAATAAGGGACCACTGCAACGTGAGCCTGCCTATGCATTCCCAAGTTTGCTTTGGTAACACATTCGCATCCGACCCTAGGTCTAGGATTATATGATCCATTTCGTATTCACCAATCTATGCCGTCAATCTTATCTCGTTTCCGATACGCAATGCATGCTTTCCTAGCTTTTGAACTACGCATGGTTCTCTCGATCTTGCACACCTAGTGATTAGCTCTTGTAGTCCCTTAACTGCCTTGTTGTCATGCATTAATTCCATGCATGTCTCTAGAAAAGTAGTAAGCATGGAAGGATCCATTCCTGACTCTGGTTGATCCTTACTACCTAAAGTCGAGGCCTCTGTGAAGCTCTTCCTAGCTTCCATAAACGTCTCCCTTGTGCATTCCAAGTTGAACTTAGGTTCCTTTGTAGGAGCCTTACACACCCATGTATCTTCCTCAGGCTTTTTCCCCTTATCTTCCCCCATAGTCATGTTGATTCTGAGCATCATGTTCACATTTGGGTCTTCTTCTTGCGGTTCAGACCTCATCATTTGGATATTTTGAGTCGGAGGAGGCTGGAGTACCCCTTTCTTGTGCATTTGGGTAATCAACGTAGGGCAATCTATCATTTCATGATCAAAATGGGCACAATATGAACATGATATCCTTGTCATGTTGGTATAATCGCGGGCATAGTTCTCTCACTACAAGAAAAAAGGACATTGGTGAGGGGTGAAAAATGTCACCATAAGCTCATTGGTGACAGTCAAAAGAGCCTTCGTCACCAAAAACTGAACATCACCAAAAGTGGCGTCACCAAAAGTATAGGTGTTGTAGTGAAATTCAAAGTCCATCACCAATAATGATTTATAATGACAGATATTTAATGTCACCATTTCATACGAGCAATAGTGACGGACCATAACCTCCGTCACCAAAAACTGAACATCGCCAAAGGTGCCTTCGCCAAAAGTATAGGTGTTGTAGTGACATTCAAATTTCGTCACTAGTAATGATTTATAATGACAAATAGTGATCGTCACCATCTCATATGAGCAACGGTGATGGACCATAGCCTCCGTCACAAAAAATTGAACGTCACCAAAGGTGGTATCACCAAAATTATAGGTGTTATGGTGACATTAAAGGTCCGTCACGAACATTAATTATAATGATGGATAGTGACTGTCACCATTTCATATGAACAATAATGATTTACTGTGATGGATCTTTCATGGTTGTCACTATTCGTGCATATATATGGTGACGTTCGTTGATCCTCACCAAAAGCCACATTGCCATAAGTATAGGTGTTGTGGTGACATTCAAGGTCCGTCATGAATAATGACTATAATGACATACATCGACCATCACCATTTCATATCAACAACAATGATTTATGGTTACAAACCTTTGAGGTTCGTTTCTATTGATGCATATATATGGTGGTGTTCGTTGACTGTCAACATTTCATATTTTGGTGATGGTTGAAAAATGTCACCAAAGCTCATTGGTGATGGTCAAAAGCTCATTCCATATGGATCATGTCAGGGCACGATGGAATCGAACCACCAATCTCCCACTTGTAAAGCAGGTGCTCTTCCATTTAGCTAACACCATTTAAGGAATTAGACTTTTAAAATTAGACCTTGAAACTTCATAAATTGTAAATTCTACAACTTTCAATAAATTAAAGTCTCGACAATATTTTACTAAACAAGCAAAGCAACATCAAAGCTGCAGGTCCTTACCTAATGGTTATGGAAGTTACGAAAAGTGGGCGGAGGGAAAAATAATTATGTATAAGAGAAACAATATGTTCAATTGAATACTCAATAAGAAGTGAAAGTCTGAAGACATTTATAATCTATAAATGACGTATAACTAGAAAATGCACCAAATATTGCAAAGGAAATGTCATAAGTTGATAACATATGGAAGAAGAACATTGATGAAGACAGATGCAATATGTTATAGGTTGAGTGAAAGAAAAATCTCAATTTTGTTGTTATTTGGTGTTTAGATATCTGAATGATATCTAAACTTCTATGCAAATGTAACACGGATCTCCGGAAACCATGAATGACATATGATAAAAAATGTATATATATATATATATATATATATATATATATTATATATAAATATATATATATATATATATATATTATATATATTATATATATATAGTCCCCTTTACATAAAACAACATGCAATTTGGAATTTCACAAGTCCACGCTCAAAACATGACAACAACCAACAAATAAAAGAAATTGACTTGGACAGAAAGCAATAGCTTCACCTTCATCCTTGAGCTGCTTCTGTTTATTTGAATTTGACTCATGACATTCTTTATCTGACAAGGAATCAAAATCATCACTAGTATTAAATTCATCCAACACGAACTTTGGATATCCCACTAACATCTGCATTTCTATTGCCATTCCTGAAAACCATGGAGTTTCCTATTGATAGTAGAATAAGATGTGTGCCTGCTACTCAAGAACACATTCTTTATTAACCATTGTTACCTAACAAAAAACAAAGAGACAACACAATATCAACGTACAAAAAATCCCCTACCGAAATATAAACATAACTTAGCAAAGAAGTCTAAAAAATGTACTTAATTAATAAACTTTGTATTTGGAAATATTGTTTCTTTAGATTTAAAAAAGACTATGTTGTACAACGCTTCTGTCTATTTATCTAGGTAATTATATCATAGAATATGTCACACAGTAGCAATCTACGGTACCTAAAGTAAAAATACAAATTTGCTCAAGAAAATAGATTTAGAAACGAGATTTGAAAACTATAAGTTTGCCATCAAAGCTTTACTTAATTTAACAACAAACTAGTTGGAGTTTGAAAATCAAAATCATTCATAGGAAATGAATAGGACAATGGAAAAAGTCATTATTCATATAAATAAAGCTAGAATCACTATTTCCATTGCAGATAACTAAAATTTGGCCAGTGGTCTAAAAAATAGAGCTTATTTTCTGGGAAGACTCATCAATACCATCACTTTTTTTCCACGGTCTATTGTGTCTCTAGATCCAGATCAGATAGATTGCCATTCTCAAGTTCTACCTTTCAAGTACTGATTTCTGGCTCACCATTTAAAACACAATTCTACCACTCCATTTTATTTTGTTTTGTCAAGAGAATTGGTAGGACCTTCCCATCCTTTGTTTTACATAATCAATAACCATCCATCAATTATATAAAGAATAAAAGATACACAACAAAGGCCAAAGATGTTCTTGTTGCATACCTATGTTCTAGGACTCATCTAACCTTACTGGTCCAAAGAGCCCACCTTGAAAAAATAACATCCACATGGAATTTAGAAAAAAAAATTGAATCAAGCTCCAAATAAACCAATCAAAATATGAACATCCTTTTAATATGTAAAATCTATGACTTACAATAAAAGTTGCCTAAAATTGAATGTTATATCAACCATGTCAGGTAACTAACATTGGGTGAGAAATACAATCCATGCATATTAGTGAAATAATTGATCTGGTAAAGCTCAAAAATAGATGACTTAGAGCTAAGAAATGCAAATAGATGACTTAGAACTAAGACATGAGGTTTCCCTTTCAAACTTATCATTAAATAACTCTTCTTTAGGTCACTTACTATTAAACATTTTTTTATACCAGGGGGAATTGGTATTGTAACATTAACCTCTGATAATCTGTTTCCATGACCACTTCTCAAGATTTGCTCCATTGCCAGCATTTGGGGCTAGATAAGATACATGCAAAAACCATCAACATGAAAATCAAATCTACATCCTTGTAAAAAAATGGGAGGAAAAAAATATCCACAAACTGAAACAGACTATAGGATACCTCATTCCTACTGCCTAATTGTCTTATCATGAACAAAAAGAAATAAATTAGGAGAAATGTAATTGTTGCCACATTTTTACAATGAAATCTTTTGCATCTTCTATGAACAATTGATGAAAAAAGTCAGCTAAAGCTTGTCAGCATCAGGATTATAGTAAAACATAAAGGAACCTCTCCAACACATATATAATCCTAAACATAAGTATCTTTACATATAAGTATTTATTGAGGACATTGTATTTTGTGAAAATATGGAAGTAAAATCTTTGAAATAACACAATTTATGGTACCATATATAATCCTAAACATAAGTATTTTTACATATAAGTATTTATTGAGGACATTGTATTTTGTGAAAATATGGAAGTAAAATCTTTGAAATAACACAATTTATGGTACCACTGCCTTATGAGGTCCATTATTTCAAGTATTTACGAAGTCCATTCAAGAATTTATTCAAAGTTCAAAGTTAAAACAATTAACATGCAACCTAAAAAATCTTAGATTTAAAAAGGATATAACCTAAAGATGTAGAGTATATATCTCACATTTATATATCCTAATTTCCAGACATTGAAATGACACTTTTTAGCATACTATTGTGAATTTAGCCCAAAATGCTAGAAAAAAATATTGATGGTTATTTTGCTAATATAGAAGTTTTATACATGCATTTATTTAAACAGTTAGCTTGCAATGTCAAACATATCTAAGGATGCACACAATACGTTGCATCTTTAGCACTGGTGTGTGAACTTGAGACAACAAAGTCCAACATTAATAGTTTGCCTACAATATGCACTAGCAAGATAGGAGAACAATAGTATTGTAGGTATGTGTTATGAATATATGTATTGCAGACCAATAAGAGTATGGTTGGAACATTCATGTCCAACCCTTCCAATTTTTCCTATAATTTTCACTGGTCTAATAGGTGAACCATAGAACTGTAGGTGTGCATTTTGTATCACTTACCTAAATCCAACACCTTTAGCATATAAATTTCAAAGAATATGTCTAGAACTAGTAGGTAATTTACAAAATGAAAGAGTTGGCTTGATTGTTTCTGGAGAAGACTAGATTCTTACATTCTTCAATGTAAATTCATGAGACTTTTCCAAGCTTAGATGGAACAAAAAGGAACCAAGCTAGAATGTTATTTAAATAATCCTTACTTAGCTAGGATAAAATGTTAGCCATTTTTTGTCAAAAAACATAAATGTAAAAACTTTAATAAATTGAGTGAAGAGACTGTAGGAATGTTCTTATCAAACCAAATGTAAACAAAGCTAAGAAAGTGACCTTTTAGCGTAGTTAATGCACTAGTGCTCATGTCGTAGTGTCCCAAGGCATGCTAGGGACTACAAGGAGTGCTCATGTACATCTAGAGAAGAGGTGGGGAGACATTGAGCTGTATCCAGGAGGACTACAAGCGATGAGGGGTAGATACTTGAGGTACCCAACCTCTTGGATTATACCTTGCTACTGGAGCCCCAAAGAGAGAGTAGCAGGACTAGTAGATGTGGATAGATATGGATGCGGATGAAGTAGCAGAGAGTGCTACAGTGCAAGGGTCCTCAGGTAGTGCGAGGCTAGCTAGCTACAATAGTGCGAGCCGTAGTTGTGGTCGTAAAGAAGTCCTAGCTGCATTCATGAAGGGAGACCTAGACACAGTCTTGAAAGAGCTCTAGCCACAGCAAAAAAGGAAGCCCTAGCTACAGTAAAAGGCATCCCTAACTGTAGTCAAAACGAGGCTTAGCCACAACAAGAGAGAGGCCTAATATGTAGTCTAGAGAGAGGCCTAAGATGCAGCAAAGAGGGGCATAAAGATGTGGTCAAGATAGTCTAGATATGCAACAAAAGGAAGGCTCTTATCCATAGCAAATGAGGCCTTCATCCGTAGTAAGAGGGAGGCCCTTATCAACCATCAAGAAGAAGCATATAGGTGCAGTCAAGGAAGGTCTAAAGCAGCACTCAAAGAGGCCCTAGACGCAGTCAAAGGGAGGCCCTAGCCATTGAAAGAAGGATCCATAAGACAGTAAGAAAGAAGCCCTAGAAGCAACATGGAAGTCTTATGTTTTGTTGTAGGTACAATGTGTGAAAGAGAGGTTGTTTTGAGTGTTGTTCTTGGGTGCTCATGTAGGGTGAAGGGCTGAAGTTTGAAGTTTAATATCACAGCAAGAAGAGGCATTCAATGTTGGTTAAATAGGGTTTTTCTGTAGCTATTCCAGGAAGAATGAAGGGTTGAAAAGAGGCCAAGTATCTTGCTTGAAGCTTCAACTAAAGGATGAAACTCAACTAAAGGATGACTTAGCTTAATAAAGTTCATGATGGCCTTTTACAATCATATACTTATGAGCAAACCCAACTCTTATTATTGGGACTTATCCTAGTGTCCTGATAGGTGTGATATAGAGGAAAAATATGATCTCCCTTTCTCCATTGCATTCCTCCCACCTTGAAAATCAAAAGTGGACATAATGAATTTCATATACACATACTTAATCGATATATATTCCCAAGCTCTTGCCATCTACTAGTTGCACTTGCTTGAGCTAGGCTCAAGCAATTAGTCAATCCAGAGCATGCATATCCCTACTTATTCTCCACACGCCTCTGGGTGGA
>APFE030898722.1:186222-250944 GCA_000404065.3 Pinus taeda
CGGAGGATCATGTTACTTTCGTACATTCCAACGGAGGATCAAGATGCTGATATTCTGAAGAAGGCTCTCACCAGGAGCAAATTCAAGTACCACCGAGGCAGGATAGGGGTTGCTGATAATCCATATCTTGTCGAGAGGGAGTGTTGAGATTGCAACAAGATTATGGAGCTTAGTGGAAAGGAGTCGCCTTCACTAAGTGGGCCCGCAGGCTATTTTTGGCGCAAGTCTATTTTTAGACTATGTCTATTTTTAACATATGGATCATGTTTATGGATTGCAGGTTGCTGTTTATGGATGATTGATCAAGTTGGAAAAAATAGATGGACTTATATTTTTAGACCACATTGGAGTGACACCACAGCGGAGTGACTGCTCAGTCTAAATATAGAACAGTCAAATATTATTAGCTCATAATAATATTTAGACTATAAACTTTGTCTTATTCTCTTGGAGCACTTCAGGATGAGCTACGGATGTGGTACATGCAGATCCCAGAAGGAAATATGTGGTTACCTATGGGATGACTAATATTTGCATGCAGGACTTTCGTTAGAACTCAAGTGAGTTGAGTTTAGTGGACTGGAGGTGCAGTTGATGGAGTTGTGTTCAGTTTAGCTTTGTTAAACTGGTTGTATTTAGTCTAACTGGCAAATAGACTAGAGATGAGTTGGGTGAATTAGTTATTAATTAATTCACAAGGTATTAACTCATAATACAACTAATGAATACATCAGTTAACTCAGTTGCATGTCAGTGCATGTTCAGTTCAGCAGGGACAGGTGTTAGAGAATCAGATTGCTATCAGTTGTGACTATAGTTGTGCATCAGATCTTGCACAATCAAGGGATTGAGTATGCCAATGAGTTTTCCCACATTGTAGCTTGTGCTCACGTGATTTTGCCAAGTAAATACGTGGCTGCCTTGGAATTATCATCAGTTCTTCTTGCAGGATTGAGCAGAGGAGGCAAGCAAGCAGCGGAGGAGATTTGAGCCAGTGATTGATTCAGATCTGAGTTGTATTGTGTGTAACAGAGGTGGAGATACTTGTGAGAAGTATTATGCTGTGTAATGTTACATGACTCAATCATTAATATACAGATAGTTGGGGTTTTTAGCGAGATGCTTTCCCCGGGATACATACTGTGTTAATGTGTGAATGCTCTTGATGTTTTATTGTTATTGATGCTGCTATATTGATGATCAACGTAGAGGAGCTTATGTATTGTGTATGTTTTCTGCAATAGTACATGATCAGGATAATCTCCATTGAATATGTGTTAAATTATTAAAAATTTCTACATCAATGTACTATTTTTGACAAGGAGGCATCTCTAGACAAATTTTGGGAGGGTTTGGAGAAATTTTTGTGTTTTGGTGCAGACTTGCAATTTTTTGGCAATTTTTTGTCTAGCAGCACAATGAGCTCACACTTTGCTTCTTCCTCAGGGCTCCAAATGATGTAAAATCAACATTTTTGGAAAGCTTATGACCCCATCTCAAACCCCATTTGCATACTTTCCTAGTCCGGGGCTCAGGTTTTGAGAAATTTGAAAACAATAGGTGAAAAATCACCTTTCTACCCCTCTTTCCATTTCGTTGCGCACCTGGAGACACCTTCAGAGAATGGCCATATCTCAGCCAAAAATTGGTCATTTTGAGTGAAAAAATACTCTAAAGACATATAAACTCTCTCAGATTTCTAGAAATGGCTTCCAATCTATATTTGGACATAATAAAGGCACTCAAAATTGGCCTCCAAGAACTCATTGTACACCTAGAAATTTTTGAGATTTTTGTAAAATATTCACTGTGTAAGTTTTTGTAATTCCTAGTTTGACTCTGGTAAAAGTCAAAAGGGTTAAATAGATGAATGTGAGCGGTAAACATAAATGTAAATAATGGGTGGTTAGTATTTATAAGTTTTTTTTTATGTAAATTTTACCTCATTTATGAGAGAGGTTGGAGTCAAAGTTAATTGTAGAAGTCATTTTTAACTTCCCTAGACATTAGGGTTTGGTTAGAACACCTCATGGAATAGTTCCTAGAGTCATTGATTCAACCCCTAAGAGTGGGGAGATGTTGTTTTGGTCTTTATGTATTAGTTTCTCAGTGATAGAACTGGTTAAATTTTAGAGGAGAGAATTATTGTAGCTTGTACTTGGACATTTTCTGGAAATCAAAGGGCACAATTTGCAACTATTATCTAGGAATTCATGTGGAGTAAGTTTGTGATGTTATTTTTTCTCTATTATAGCTTTATATTAAATATATTAATCTTCTATTTCCATTCATCAATTATTCAATGGTTTTCCTTACATTTTATAAACAAAATTCTTTGCATAAATCTCTGCTTTGATGGAAAAATCATTATGTGTTACTTTGTTTCTTGCTTAATGAATTCATGTTTCATGCTCATTAATACCTTTCACTTCATCTAAACACTAAAATACACCAAAAAACCCTAAGAGTCTCACAAAAGTAATTCCACCTTTCTCCTTTTTTTATTTTTTGTTGTAACCCTTTGATCCTCTGACCTAGCTACTTAGTTTTCCTCCCTTATCCAGCAAAAAAACCCTAAATTTTCCAAAACCCGCTTGAACCTAGCTATCTAGCATAAAATCCTTTACATTCCAGTCATCTCTTTGTTTTGATTTCATAGAGAGAGCCCTCTATGGTTTGGTAGGGCTAGCTACCAAAATAAAAGCTTGGTCTGTGATTACCTCCGTCGATCTCCTCATCAGCCTGGGACATTGTGGAGGATAACAGAGGGGATGAAAACTAGGGAGTGCCAAGGTGTTCTACTGAATGTAATGTCCCCAAGTCATGGAAAAATGTAATGCTATTTGTAAGGTCATGAATGCCAAGGTGTGTTAGGGAATGATAGGGAATGCTAACATGTGCCAGATAGTACGAAGACATGTCAAACAAGATAAGACGTGTCAAGTGCGAAGGAATGCCAAGATGTAAAAGTGTGTGGCAATGCATGCCAAGGACTATCAAGGGAACAAAAGGGAGGAACAAGTTAAACTACAAGTAAATGAGCACATAATAGGGTCAATAAGTCATCAATTTACCTTTTCCATGAGGGTCACACAAGGAAAACCAACACTAGGTGTCAATAGGTGCCAAGTGACAAGTGCCAATGCATTCTAAGTGCGAAATATTCCTCTGTTTCTTCTCATCTTGTTTCCAATAATTGATCTCAAATAACTTTAATATTAAACCATGCCAAATCATACCAAGTCATCTCAACACATGCCAAACATGCTAATACTTTTCAAGTGCCAATACATGCCATGTGCCAATGTGCGTGATTTGAAAATGGAGCTCTTAGGCTTCTTGTCTAACTTACAAGAACCTCCCCCACTTCCAAAGCTTTACATTTTCCCAAGTCTTAATGATTCACCAATGCAGAATTAAGAAATTCTTGAAAATATAGGTGTATGCTTGTATTTATTTTTTACTATTGAGTGCTTACGTTCATTTGCTTATGTTGATGTGAAACACAGATAACAATAAATAAAGTAGCAATTCAACATACACATAAGACAACAATATAATATGGAGTTAACCTTGATATTTTGGGCTACATCTCCTTGAGCTCCAATCAACTCGATTAGGGTCTCTGAGATTATGGTTTCAATTCTTTTACAAGTTCTACACTTAACTCCATTGGTTTACAATTGAACCAATAAGCTTAGAATGACATATTACCCTTGGTTGTCCTTGTTTTGCAAACAGGTCTAGGCTTCTCTGGACTTGACTCCTTCTGTCAACGCTCTGAGCCTCTCGAGCTTCTGGCTTTTCTGACTCCCTCGAAATTCTACATTTGTCTCTAGAACTCCTTCTCTTGTCTGCGACCCACCTCAGGCAACCAGCCATAGCTCGATCATTCGATCTCATGTTGTGCTACAACTTCACTTCAGCCTCATGGCTCTTTAGAAGTCTATTAGAGCTCTCTAGCTCTGTGGCTTTGCCTCTAACCTCTAGCGGATCTACCTATTACAGTGAGTTTGGCTCTAGTTTCTCTACTTCTAGGTCTGCTTACTGCTTCCTGAGCTACTCTCTGTGAGTTGCTCTCTATTACTCTGTGGCTTTAAAGCCAATTTGCTTCCTGACTATTCGTTTAAGCTTCTCGGTTTTCTGGTTCCCTACCTCTGTCCATTCTAATCCCTTATTTTGGAGGTTACAGTAACTGCATAACGCCTTATAGGGAGGTGGACACCTATTCCTTTAATGGATGAGCGTGTCAGGTTCACTGAAAACACTCAATCATTTGAAACGATTGTTATTTCCATTTACTCCAAGAATGCCTGCGAAACAAAAATCTCTGCCAACTCATCATCCATGTCGGACTTCAAAATCCCACACAATCTACTTTATAACTTTGTCAAATCCAGTCATCCATCGGGTTGCATCTCCACCATTGATCTGGACCCTCCTGATCCTACAGTCATCGCACAAATCAGACGAATAACTTGCTTGACGTTTACCCATCTGATGTGAGTGGTTTTCTCTCTCTTCCACCGGACAAGTGTCACTCGTTGTGTGGCATCGGGCGAGACTCAGTCTAAACCGTTTACTACTTGAAGCCCTTCCGATATCCTACCTGTTTCTATGGAATCTCGCCTCGGACGGAACTGAAACACTTTCCGCTGCATTTCATCATTTTTCGGGTCCGGGCACATGTGTCTCTCCTTCTTCAAGGAGTTTGCCTTGCGATATGCGATTAGTGACTTGTCACCAATCGTATATCATATTCCTCCCTTGTTGACTCAAACCATTGCTGACTTTGCCAATTCGTGACACTGCGTGTTACCATGGTCCGCCGCTCTGCACACTTGATCGATGGCCTTCATTGATTCACGCTGATCGTAGTTAGCAATTCATGAGGATTCCTCTAATAAGATTGACCTTCACAAGATTTTTAACCTTTGGCATAAATTATAGAGAGTTCATGAAGACTTAGGGAGTTTCAGGATCCATTTTGGATCATGCCTTCCCACTAAAATAACTTTTGGTCCACCAAAAGACTGATATACTGATCTGAGCAGTAAATGAGAGTAACAACACCCTCTTCTTTCAGCTTCCCTACACTTGCCTTTGCATAGTGCCTCTGAACCAAAATCTCTGAAAACTTCCCTTCTTAGATGGGTTGGTCATCTCGGGAAGAACTATTTTCCTCCTTGACTTCATGCAAAACTTATGTTGTGAAGTTTACAGAAGGTAGTTTGAACTTCTTTGCCTTGATCCTTGATCCAAGGTGGATCAAACGAATGTGAAGTACATTTGCTCCACAAAAATTTCATTTGTACCTATTTGAAAAGCTTCCAACAACAACTGTTAACAACAACAGGCATACAGACAACAATTGGATGGACCAACTCTTGTTTCAACAAAGAAACAGATCTCACATCTTGTGAACCCTTCCATGTCTTATATCTGCATACAAATGATTGAATAGATAACAAGCCAATAAAACATACCCTTACAACAAATGACTCTTCAAGTCAAGCATGTAGGAAAAAGACCTTTAGGACTCTTTTCCAAAAGATGAAACACTTCATCATTATCTCCATTTTAGAGACCAAGTTAATTGCTCCCAACCCAACATCACATGCATCTCATGCTCATGCAGGAATTCCGTCTTTCAACTTTCGCTTAAGTATACTTTACTTTTGAAGCTGAAATGAACATATTGTTGTAGCAATAAAGTGAGCTTCCTACTCAACCTCTTTCTATTTACCATTTTGGTAAGATCCTGCAACTTGCATTTATTCCACAAAGAAATGAAAACAGATGCATCAATAGACATGCAGTCTTAATTGGATAAGAATTCTAACAATTTCTTACCAATCCATTTCAAACATCCCTCCTTTGTTTGCACATCAGCATCAATATGTGAATCATCCCAAAACACATCAATCATGTAATATTTATTTCCATCCCTACCATTTTATTTTTCCACCTTCTACTTCAGCTTTGGTGGAAGCAGTGCTGGATTCAAAGACCAACACCTTTCGGCAAGATTCCCTTGCTTTTGGTAGTAAGTGCAACACATGTGCATCCTTTTGACAACATGATTTGCCTTAGGACATTTGGCTGCTTTCTTCTTTTCCTTCAAAATTTTCCTATATGTGGCGATCCTCTTCCAACATCTAGAAACATAATGGTTATCCAAACCACAAAAGGAACATGCAATTATTTTTCCATGCTGTACAAAATCAAAAGGAATGTGTTTAGAACCAGATTTATACCCGCCTCTTTCACATTTATTACCTTCATGAGGAGGTGAAGAAAATGAAGAAGTGGCTTCCTTTGGAACCCCATTACTTTCTTCAAGGCTATCAGAGTTTCCACAACTCTTTGGTTCAAGTGTGTGCTTCTAAACACCTGTGTTCTGTGAATGATGTTTTGAGCTATTGCATTCCTCTTGAATACAATCCTCACATTTTTGAGGGAGATGACCTGCAATGAAACTCCTTTTTGGAACTATTTCAATGGCCTTCATAGAAGCTTCAGAACTCTCTCCATAAGGTTGTCCATAGCCAAGACCAAAATACTTAGGCCTTTCCTCAACCATTATTGGCTCAACAATACCTTGTGCATGTTTGCCCAATCCTTTCCTTCATAGCCCATCTTGGACATTAGCTTGGAACCTATGCCTCTGACATGTTTTTCAAAAGAACCAATATAAGCATTCTTAGAAGAATTTGAAGACAAACATGAATGGTTTACCTCTTCTTCAAGTTGATACTTGGCCAAGGCTTCTTTGGCAACAAAGAGTTGTGTCTCCAACTCATGCATCCTTTTCAGGTTCATATTTGCAATATGAAGTTGCCTCTCCATTTCCCACAATTTGTCAGAAAGCAACTGCTTCTCTTCCTCCATAGAATTCAACTGTTGTCTAAGTATGCTGCTCTTCCTTCCATCCTCATACATTCCTCTCACCATATCCATCATGGTGGACAAGTCTTGCTTCATGTCTCCTTCAAAGACTCTTGTGAAGAATGATGAATTTGAGGACTCACTTTTAAAAGTTGTCATTATGCCAATGAACAAGATTAATAAAGAGCTTATTCAATAACCTCTTGTAACAACCTTCTGTGCTTTAAGGATTTCCCTGAGGTCCCTTGGGATAGAAGAATGCCTACAACCCTTCTTCCTTCTTGTCCTTCCTAGATTGTGCTATCAATAGCTTTCCCTTCACCTCTGCAAACTCAAATAATAGTCAGTCTACAACCAAGTGTACAATCAATGAGGCAATCAATCCTTGACTGCCCAGACACCTTTCGGACAAGGAATTGTTTCTCTGTCAATCAAGCATTCTAAGCTGATACCACTTGCTTTGGTAGAACCAGTTTTGATATCACATTCTTTGAAGATGGGGTTAACCAATCTTAGGCTCTGATACTGCTTGATATGAAAATGGGGCTCTTAGGCTTCTTGTCTAACTTACAAGAACCTCTCCCACTTCCAAAGCTTTACATTTTTCCAAGTCTTAACGATTAACCAATGCATAATTAAGAAATGCTTGAAAATATAGGTGTATGCTTGTATTTTTTTTTTACTATTAAGTGCTTATGTTCATTTTCTTAGGTTGATGTGAAACATAGATAACAATAAATAAGGTATAAATTCAACAAACCCATAAGACAAGAATATAAGATGGGGTTCATCCTGATATCTTGGGCTACATCTCCTTGAGCTCTAATCAACTCGATTAGGCTCTCTAGGATTATGGCTCTAATTCTTTTACAAGTGCTACACTTAACTCCATTGGTTTACAACTAAACCAATGGGCTTAGAATGCCAACTTACCCCTGACTATCTTTGTTTTGTAGACAGGTCTAGGCTTCTATGGACTTGACTCCTTCTGTCAGTGCTCTGAGCTTCTCAAGCTTCTGGCTTTTTTGACTCCATCAGAATTCTACATTTGTCTCTGGAACTCCCTCTCTTGTCTTTGACACACCTTAGGCAACCAACCACAGCTCGATCATTCAATATCCTGTTGTGCTGCAACTTCACCGCAGCCTCATGGCTCTTTAGAAGTCTATTAGAGCTCTCTGGCTCTGCGGCTCTGCCTCCAACCTCTGGTGGCTTTGCCTATTACAGTGAGCTCGACTTTGGTTTCTTTGCTTCTAGGTCTACTTACTACTTCTTAAGCTACTATCCTTGAGTTTCTCTCTATTAGTCTGTGGCTTTAAAGCCAATCTGCTTCCTGACTGGTCATTTCTGCTTCTCGGCTTTCTAGTTCCTTGCCTCTGTCTGTTTGAATCCCTTCTTTCAACGGTTACAGTAACTGCATAACACCTTATAGGGAGGTGGCCACCCATTCCTTTAATGGATGAGCCTGTCAGGTTCACCGGAAACACTCGATCATTTGAAACAATTGTTATTTCCATTTACTCCAAGATGCCTATGAAACACGAATCTCTGCCAACTCATCGTCCACGTCACACTTCAAAATCCCACACAATATACTTTATAATTTTGTCAAATCTGGTCATCCATCAGATCACACCTTCTTCATTGATCTAGACCCTCCAGATCCTATGGTCATCGCACATATTGGGCAAATAACTTGCTCGAAATTTACCCGTCCGATGTGAGCGGTTTTCTCTCTCTTCTCCTAGACACGTGTCACTCGTTGTGTGGCATCAAGTGGGACTTGGTCTAAATTTCTTAACACTCAAAGCCCTTCTGATATCCTATAGGTTATTGTGAAATCCTGGCTTAGACAGAACCGAAACACTTTCCACTGCATTTCATGATTTTTCGGGTCTGGGCGCATGTGGCTCTCCTTCTTCGAGGAGTTTTCCCTGCGATATGCGATTAGCGACTTGTCAGTGATTACATATCAGATTCCTCCCCCGTTGACTCAAACCATCACTGACTTTTCTAATTCGCGACAGCGTGCATTACCATGGTCCACTGCTTTGTGTGCTTGATCGATGACCTTCGTTGATTCACACTGATCGCAGTTAGTAATTGTCATGAGGATTCCTCTGATAAGATTGACCTTCACAAGATTTTTAATCTTTAGCATAAATTATAGAGATTTCATGAAGACTTAGAGAATTTCAGGATCCATTTTGGATCAGTGCATCAAGGAGTGTGATGCATGCTATGAAGTGGAAGAGAATATCGAAGAGTGCTAAGGTGTGCTAGAGAGTGCCAATGCATGATGAGGAATGTTAGGGAGTACTAAGACAACACAAGGGAGAACTAGGTCAAAATGCATGGAAGTGAATGAATATAAGGGTGCGTCGGGGAGTGTTAATAAGTGCTAGTTGTCATTCCAAGGAGGGAGTGACAAGTTATGCTAAGCACGGGTAAGGCACGCCAGGTAATATCATGGAATGTCAAGAAGTGATAGAGTGTGCTAGGTATTTTCGGGCTGTGATAGCATGTGCCAAATAATGCCAAGGAATTCCAGGTGCTAAGACATGCTAGGATGTGCATGGTGCCATAGTATGCTAATATGCGTCAAGGAGTTTCAAGGCAACAAAAGGAATAAACAAGCTAAAATTCAAGGAAATGAACACATAAGAGGGTTAATAAGTTGGGACTTTATCTTTTTCAAAAGGGGCATGCTAGGCAGACTTATAAGATGTTCCAATACATGCCAAGTGCCAAGGTGTGCCATGTTCTCATGTTTTTCAATGAAATATTTTTCCAAGGTGTTCTAAGGCATGCTGACACATGATAGGGGAGTGCTATGCTATGCTAGGGCATGCTAACATGTGCTTGGGCATCCTACTCATGGAAATATGTTCTAGGTACAAAGACGTTCCAAGAAATGCGAGGTGCCAAGGAATGTTAGTGTATTATTCGAAAGCATGTTAAGTTGTACCATGAGTGTTGAGGAGTGTTAGGTATATCTCATTAGTAGAATTGATAGAGCTTGATTATGTATTAAAGAATCTAGTTCCTACACACACTAGTAGAACTTTATTTAAAGGAAATTTGCTAGATAATAAACCTAATAGAGATGAATCATGTGTTGACTCATAGGAAAACTATATTCTTATGACTTGAGGGAAATGATACACACTAATTAATTCTTAACAAATTGTCTGACTATTATAACCACTATGACCTTGGACACAATAAAAAAGACTCCACAACAATGGTCTTAAATCATTATCTTTTGATAAAAATAACAGTAACAAGTACATAGCTTCATCAAAAACTCATTGGAATGATCAATGATGACGAACATTTTTTGAGCGTCACCAAAAGTAACCAAAAAGAGCATTGGTGAGGGTAAATAAAATATTGTTACTATAAGTGTCACCAAAAAGAGAATTAGTGATGGGCCTTTAACGACCCTCACCAAAAGTGTCACCAAAGAGAAAATTAGTGATGGGCCTTTAACGACCCTCACCAAAAGTGTTTGAAAATGGATTTGGTAACAAACCTTAAAGGACCATCACTATATACACTTACAACAATGATTTTTTAAAGACCATCACCATATGCGACATTGGTGACGGACCTTAAAGGCCAATCACAGGCATGAAGCATCATAAAAAACTCAGTGGAATGATCAATGATGACGAACATTTATTGATCATCACCAAAAGTAACCAAAAAGATCATTAGTGGCGGTCAATAAAATATCGTCACTAGAAGTGTCACCAAAGAGAGAATTAGTGATGGGCATTTAACAACCCTCACCAAAAGTGTCACCAAAGAGGGAATTAGTGACGAGCCTTTAACGACCCTCACCAAAAGTGTCATTGAAAATGGCTTTGGTGACAAACCTTAAAGGACCATCACTATATACGCTTACAACAACGCTTTTTTAAAGACTGTCACTATATGTCACATTGGTGATGGACCTTAAAGGTCCGCCACCGACATGACCCTCACCAATGACTTTTTTTCTTGTAGTGCCTGGTCCTCCACAATTGTAACAAATTAACTTTCTGTGGCCCCTTCCTGGTCCCATTCCTCCGCATCCTCAACCTCGCCCCTAAAATCAAGTGCATTCCATCCTCGCAGCTGGGTCAAGGGCTCATGTTTCTATCTCCACCCTATAGGCTGGGTTTTGATCCATCATTAGCTTGTAGCTGCGAAAAGTGCACTTGCCGTGGCTTACCAACCTATAGAAACTACAAAATAGTTGTTGGGGTGTCTAAATATACTTCTGCAACAGATGACAATTGTGTGTCATGCGTTTTCCTCCTATCTGATAGATCCCGCACCATAATGTGGGTGTCACACTCATCCCTGCCTGTGCTTTTGGTCTCAATGGCATTGGTCCCCATCTTGCCAAGTAGTTCGCGTATGCTGGACAATGATCCTTGTCGTGGCCCTCGCCTTTACATTTTAAGCACCATACTTCCTCATGCACCTCTGGCTGTTGTGCCCTACCCTGCTTCAAACTTTGCATATCTAGGCATATATTTTGTAGTTGCATGTGGATTTGTTGAAATCCTAACCCAGGATCTTGTATTGGGGTTTCATGTAACCTCATCGCCATTTCCAATGCTTCGGCCTGGGTTGAAAGCTTCTGTTGTGATAGCACCATCCTCAGGTACAGTGTCAGACATGCCACAAACCATGCGTGGTGCTATGCATCCGTTAGTGTCATATTGTCCTTGCGGATCATACTCTTCAGCTGTTGATCTAGATCCCAGGGTGTCTCACCCGGGAGCATCACGATCTCTTTGAACTCGATGAATGGCTGCATCTCAGATTTTAGCCGGCTAAATTCTCTGTTTAATACATTTTGGATCTCTGCTATCCCTATGTTTGGGTGGTTATTAGAGTGCTTAATATACCATGTCAATGTGCAATCCTGTAGCACGCTTACCAGTGTAGCCCTCTTAATGTTGTCATCCATGACCCCTTGCGCTTCCCACACTGCTCTTACTGATGAGCCCCAGAAATAAGTAACTATATGGGCTCATTTTTCCTATTATTTTCATTTAATCCACCATTCTCCGTAGTTTTGTGCATGTTTTTCAATATACTTATGTCAATTGAGTGAATGGGGATAGTCACTTTTGCCACATAGTCTAATGAGTGTTTATTGTAGATTTTTGGACAATTTTTGGACAAGAACCAGACATTTATGAGTAGAATGACAACCAAACTCGAGGAAACAGATTTGAGGACTTATAGGAGGGGTGTATCCTGCATTAATGAACCCTTCCTCGAGTTCTCCACCAACAGCTTGGAGTACAAAGGCCACCACATCGATGATTCAAGGGACAACCGAGCAAGTCTAGTAGAGTTGTTGTTATCTTTAGTTTAGGTAGCTGAGTTCCTTACGTTTAGGAGGACTGTTGGGAGTCCCCACTTGAATAAATAATAAGGCTTCAAGCCTCCGTAGGTTAGCCATTTGATAGTCTATTTTCGCACTTTTGTGCAGCCTTGTACTCAACTCATTTTCGAGCTCTTTTTGAGGACAATTTTGTGATGTAACAACTATTTTTTGATCAATGAATATGAATCCAGCTTTGAACCAGCACTGATATTTTCTAAAGGGATGATGCTCTTGGGTTAGGGCCCAACCCAAGTTTCCCAGCACCTCCTTTGTGTATTTATATGTTTTATTCTTGCATTCATAAGCTGATTTCTCTTGTTTAAGTTAAATACTGCTTTGGTAAAATATGTTTCTTTTGATGGTTAAATTAGTTGTTCTTGCTTCAATTTGCTGAACTAGTTTGCTGTAGTAACTGAGGAAGATCCAAAAAGGCTACCAACAGGTCTTGATCTCCTTTCTCCCTCCTTGGGACCATGATTTGAGGTCAAGGCACTACTGTTGCCACCAAAAACACAGTTTTTGCCTTTCATGCAATTCCTAGTGTGATGTTTTGAGTTGAAAAAGTTGATATTTTCTTGGATCTACATGCTTAAACCATTTCATTTTCGTTTACCATGGCTTTCTCGCATAACTTTCTATTCATAAAGTTTTGTTCACCAGTACTTTGTTTTTAGGTCAGATTTTAGGTCAAAATAGATAAACTTTGTTTCTTTAGTTCTTGCTTAGGTCAATTTTGAGAAGTAAGTGTGTAGCTCACTTGTAGAACATTCCAGCTTATCATTCCCCCATTACATAGCCTATACCAGTTCATCTCTCATAGATTTCCCCACTCATTCGCCTCATGTCACCAATCTTCCCTAATTTCTGCATTTTTGTGCAAAGTTGCTTTCTTCCCCTTTGAACAAATCCAACCCTCTCTTTCATTCTTGATCTTCATTGATAGAATCCTAGACCTCTCAACACCTTCATCCAGCCTTCATTTCCCTTTTCCCATCAATTTTCCACCTCCAAACCTCCCAAAAACCACTTTCGGCCTCCTCCTGTAGATTCTCCTGTAGAAACTCCTCTAGATCCCCTGCAGCCTCCTGTAGAAGTTCATGCAAGTGATTTTTCGAAGTTTGATTGCAATGGAAGTCTCTAGAAGGGTGCTAGGGACTTCTAAGGACCTCTCCACACCTTCTTCCACTTTAGAAAAAGGAAACTCCATCCTCCTTTGCCACCAAACCTCTCCACAGTCACAATCAGTCAAACCATAAGCATAATAATTCCACATAAACATACTCAAAAGTATAAAAAGATGATTTATTTCCATCTCTCTTCAGAAGTAGCTTGAATAAATGGAATTTAACTTTTCAAAATTTAATGGCACCCATTTCAGTAGTTTCCATCTATTTTCTTCCACAACTAGGGCTTGCTAGGGTTTGCTAGGGTTTGCATTTCATTTTAGTTTTCCTTCTCTTTCTGCAAGTACAATAGCCTCTATGGAGTTAGATTTATTCCATCACAGTAAAAGATTATTTGAGAACTCATAGAAGTTGGCTTAAGCTCCTAGTGAACTTGCACCAGCTGATCAAGTGATAGCCTACAGTAAGAGCTAGTACTTGTGCATACAGCACCATCGCTTCCAAGTTTGTTACGAACTACTGGGTTGATAAAAGAAAAGAAGGAAGCCCGAGGATTTGCAGCATTATTGCTGCAATAGTAGAGCTCACCACTCTTTTTGGCGCCATTGTTGGGGAAGCGTCAAAGTATTTTGTGATTACTGCTTTTCTTCTATTTTCTACTACAACATTCTGTTAAGTAGTTTATTTCAGCAAAAGTAGAGTAGTTGTTTCATTTCAATTCTACAATATCAATTCTGCAAAATTAGATTAGACATTTCCTACTTTCATTTCAATTCTGTAATTTCCATTTCAGCAAGAGTAGATTAGTCATTTCCTACTTTCATTTCAATTCTACAATTTCATTCCAGCAAGTGTACATTAGACATTTCCTGCCTTCATTTCAATTCTACAATTTCATTTCAGCATGCATAGATTAGACATTTCCTGCTTTCATTTCAATTTTGTAATTTTCATTTCAGCAAGGTTTATTTTAGTTAGTTGCAATTTGTTGTTCAATCCATTTCAGTTTTTGTAGGTACAAGAAGAAAAAGAAACACAAAAATCCGCCCCCCCAAAAAAGAGATTTCCTTTCATGCCTCATAGGAATAGAGAGAATTCAGGAAAATTCCTACCCAACACCCCCAACACATGACTGAGTCACCCTTCTCTCTTCTTTGGTGGTAGTGATCCAGAAGATCTTGTACGTGAACCTCCAGAGATATACGAAGATCCTATAATAGAAGAAGAGAAAGAAACCATTCCTCTTGAGACCATGGCTAAAAACAGAAACATTAGAGGGAATGGGGAAGGAACAGAAGGTGCCTTTCCTATCTGGGAGACCAATGGGGACACAAAAATGAAAAACATAATTCCTTTAGCCTTACCTCACTTCCATGGACTGACTATTGAAGATACTGATACTTTCTTGTTTGAATTTCTTGTTCTCTGTCGAACCTATGACTATGTAGAAGATGAGCAGAAGTTGAAACAGTTTCCTTCTATCCTCAAGGATGCAGCCTTGTGCTAGTTCATGGAGTTACCTGGAGACAGTATCACAACTTGGGCTCAGATGTAGCAATCCTTTAACAAAAAATACTGGGACTATTGCAGGACAAAGGAAACCAAGGAAGAAATCTTCCGAATGACCATGGGTAGTGATGAATCTTTGGAAGACTATGAAGAAAGGTTTCCAATTAGTTATAAAATGGCCAGGTGCACACTTGAGCCTGAATCCCTGAAGTTGGTTTTGCTCAAAGGAGTCCCTGAAGACATTCTAGATACCCTCCATTTGTTGGCAGGGGGAGACATCTACCAACTACCTTATGATGACATAAAGACTATGTTTAGAAACCATTCTAGGTCAGCTAGGAAGAGGGGTAGGGGAAGTCAACCATTAGCGAGTACATTCTCATCCAGCTCATCCCTGAGAAATGAACTTGAGGATCGACTGGAAGATTTCAAGAGTGAGGTGAGGCAGACTCTTGCCATGCAAATGGATACCTTTCATATCAAAAGGAAACAAGAGGAAGCTGAGAGAGCTTTGGCCATCTTTTGTCCCAGGTGCATGAGAAAGCATCATAGGAACAAATGTCCATTGCAATCTATAGAAGTGTGTATAGTCTATAACAAGGCCATCAAATGAATCAGTGCCCTTCCTTGCCCTGAATCAAAGATTCATACCAGGGGGCTGAAGGAGCCATTGAACCACTCTATTTCATGAACCAAAGGAGACCACATGGACCCAGACTATACCAGCAGGGAATGCAAGGGACCTCCCAGAGCTATTACCACCCCAATCAAGCCACTTCCATGCCTTCTTAGGGCCCCCCTACTCATCCTTCCTAGTCCAAACCCCCTCCTTGGTCATATCCTCCTCAATACCAGGCTCTGCCAGTTGCTCACTCATTTCACTCTTATGCTCAGCCACAACCTTAGTGGAATGCACCTCATCAGGGGTGGAGGCCCTAGTATAACTCTCCTCCTACTTTTTTGCCTCCACCACCTACTCAACCACAACCATTACCTCCTGCTCCTCCAAGACAACCCCAAATACTTGCTCAATCGAACTCGAACCCCAACAACCGACAGGCCCAGCAGTTATATAGTGGGGAAACATCACATCCAACCTATGTTGTGGAGATTCAAGAGATTAATCTCCTATATGGGAAGGTCCTCCCAGATAGCCAGCCTCCTCCTCCTAAGGAGGATGAGGAAGAAAAAAAGGAAAGTGAACCCAACGTCATTCCACCCTTTCCTGAGAGACTAATTGGAACCACACAATCAACCCCAGAAGAAACTGAACTTATGGGAGAACTGAAACAATTATGTGTAAAAATACCACTTCTCCAAGCCATAAAGAACGTGCCTATATACAACAAGATGATCAAGGAGAAGTGCTTCATACACCCAGGTAGGCAAAAGAGAGATGCCCCAACTATCAATGTCATAGGACAATTGTCCGACCTGATGTTGGGGAAGGTAATTTGTCCGAAATATCTCGACCCTGGGAGTCCTATAGTCGATGTCCACATCAATGGCACTATAATCCCCCATACCTTGATTGATCTAGGGGTTTCCATTGATGTGATGACCATGGACACTATGCTTAAACTCAACCTTCAGGGTTCCCTAAGAAATGCCTCAACAATACTGCAGTTGGAAAGCCGCTCCACCATGACCCCTGAGGGAATTGTGGAAGATGTCATGGTCTCTATTGATTCTTGGGAGTACCCTACTGATTTCCTGATTCTCCAACCAAAGGCAAAGCTCACTAGGTACCCTCTCATCTTGGGAAGACCTTAATTGGCTACTGCAGATGCCTACATCAGTTGTCAAGCTGGGAACATGACAATCAATAATTGGCATATGCCCAAATATCTAGTCCTTTATACTCCTACCTAACCTTTGCTAGAACATGATTTACCTCTCTGGTTGGAGGAGGAAGATGAGGATGAAGTCTATTTCACACCATTGTGTACAATAGAAGCTACCATGGGGGGTCCACAAACTGAGGATGATATTATTGAGAACTTGATTCAGAATCCACCCCCCAGTGTATTGCCCTTAGAAGAGGTGGTGGAAGAAACCCAAGCTAATCCTTTAGTTGATCTCTGTGTGGCTGATCTGACCTCCCTCTGAGTTAAGAATGTGGAATTTGGCCCAGAAAAAACCTTGAAGATCAACTGATCCCTATCCACCTCTCAAGAGAAGGAACTGTGTAGCTTATTGAAGAATCATTTGGATACTTTTGCTTGGAGTTATAAGGAGATGAAGGGAGACCACCCTTCAGTCTATACTCATCACATTTACATTAAAGAAGATTGTAAACTAGTTAGGCAGCCTCAAATGAGGATGAATCCAGCCCTTAAGGACATTGTCAAAGAAGAACTACAAAAGTTGTTGGACGCAAGATTCATCTACCCCATCTTTGACAGCGAACGGGTTTCTCCTTTGGTGCTAGTGCCAAAGAAAAATGAGAAGTGGAGAATCTATGTAGATTATCAAGAACTGAACAAGGCCACCAAGAAGGACCATTTCCCTTTGCCTTTCATAGATCAAGTGTTATATGGCCTGGTAGGGAAGAAGTTCTTCTTCTTCCTAGATGGGTTTAGCGGGTACAACCAGATCCAAATCAGCCTAGAAAACCAAGATAAAACCACTTTCACTTGTCCACGGGGTACCTTTGCATACCGAGTCCTTCCTTTTGGGTTGTGCAATGCTCCCGCCACTTTCCTGAGAGCAGTACTACGCATATTTGTTGAACTGGTTCATGATTCAATAGAGATATATATGGATGACTTTACCCCTTATGGTTCTAACTTTCAGGAAGCTTTGACTAACCTGGGAAAAGTGTTAGCCAAGTGTATTGAAATGAACCTGTCCCTCAGTCCTGAAAAATGCGAATTCCTGATGACTAAAGGGACCATGCTAAGTCATACAATTTCTCAGCAAGGATTATAGGTGGATCCCAACAAGATTGCTATCATCCAAAGGGTCCCACTTCCTCAAAAGGTAAGAGATGTTCGAAGTTTTCTAGGCTTAGCAGGTTATTATAGAAAATTCATTAAGGATTTTAGTAAGCTAGCCTCTCCATTGTTTGGTCTTTTGGGAAAAGATGTTGAGTTTATATGGACTGACAATGGTCAAGAGGCTCTAGATGCCTTGAAAGGTAAGTTGGTAACTTCCCCAATCTTGAGAGGTCTAAATTGGGCCCTACCTTTCCACATTCACATAGATGCCTCAAACAAAGCGATAGGAGCAGCCTTAGGGAAAGTTGAAGAAAATATGCCTTATGCCGTATATTTTGTCAGTAAAAACCTATCCAAGGCAAAATTAAACTACACTGTAACTGAAAATGAGCTCCTAGCTATAGTCCATTACCTAAACAAGTTCAGACACTACATCACTAGCTATCAAACATTCGTACACACTAATCATGTTGCAATTAGGTATTTGATGAATAAACCAAATGTAAATGCCCGTATCATTAGATAGTTACTTTTATTGCAACAATTTGATTTAACTGTTGTTGATAAGCCACATAAGGAAAGTGTTGTTGCTGATTTTCTGTCTAGACTAGATCTACCTGTAGGTGAAGAAGGAATGGTGGATGATCAAATGCCAGATGAACGCTTATTTGCTATTTTAGTACTCTCTTCATGGTTTGTTGATATAGCAAATTACTTGGTTTCAACACAGTTTCCGCCACACCTGTCCTCAAAAGAGAAGAGCTAGATCGTGAGGAAAAGTGCCCCATTCACTTGGATTGGGGGCAATCTTTTTAAACTTGGCCCAGATCAAATTTTGAGGTGATGTGTCAGGGAGGAGGAAGTCTTTGACATTCTCCTAACCTGTCATGATGGGCCTTGTAGGGGCTACTTTGCAGCAAAGAGGACTGCTTTCAAAATTTTGCAAGCAGGTTACTTTAGCCCACTCTTCATCAAGATATCAGAAGATACATCAGCCAATGTGACCGATGTCAAAGAATGGGGAAACCGACTCGAAGGGATGAGATGCCCCTGCAAACTCAAGTGACTTTCGAGCCATTTGAGAAGTGGGGCATGGACTTTGTGGGTCCTATCAACCCTCCTTCAAAATAGAAATATTACATCATTGTGTGTACTAATTATCTGACAAAATGGGTAGAAACAAAGGTGATCAAAGCAACAACAGAAGAAAAAGTAGCTGATTTTTTTGAGGGAAAATATCTTCTACAAGTTTGTCTACCCAAAAGAGTTAGTCACAGATCAAGGGAGTCAGTTTACCTCAAATTTGGTTGAAGACCTGCTCACACACCACAAGCTTAAGCACAAAACTTCCACCCCTTATCATCCACAAGAAAATGGACAAGTGGAAGTCGCCAACAGAGCTTTGGAATGGATTTTGACTAAGGTAGTGAGAAACAATAGAAAATATTGGGAATATCGATTGGTTGAGGCCACCTGGGCCTATAACACCACCTGGAAAAACACCACAGGGTTTACACCCTATGAGATGGTCTATGGGAAGAAGGCTTTGCTATCAATAGAATTTGAATATAACACATTAAGGATGGCTGCTCAGCTGGACATAGATCTCAACCCTCCACAAAAGGAAAGATTGCTTTAGTTAAATGGAGTGGATGAATAGAGAATGCAGACCCTAGTCCACTCAGAGGTAGTCCAACTTCAAAGAAAAGTATGGCATGACAGACACCTCAAACAAAAGCAATTCTAGCAAGGAGATTGTGCGTTGTTGTATGATTCAAGAAACTGAGGACAAGATGGCTGGGACCATATATAGTGGAAAAATGCAATGACAATGGTTTAGTCCTTATCCAGACCATAGATGAAGAAGCCATCACCATGCTCGTCAATGGGCATAGATTGAAGATCTACAGGAAGCCCCTTTCCAAGCAAGAGTTCATTGAGAATCTGGGAAAAATAGTGTTGCTAGTGGAGCAGGTCCCTGTCTCCACTCCACCCACACCCTGAGCAAAAAAAAAAAGGAGAGAAAAACAGAAAAAAAAACAAAGAAAAAAGAAAACAGAAAAAAATAGAAAAGGAAGAAAAGATCCCTGGGTGAAAACCTCTTGGAGGCACCGAGGGTAGGCAGTGAGGGTGAAAACCTCCTGGAGGGGTCCCACTATCTCAAAAAAAAAGAGAAAAAGGAAGAGAAAAGAGAGGGAAAAAAATACCTAACTCCTTTTGAATAAATTGCAGGTTGTAGGAGGGTCACACAAGAAAAATACATGGCCAGGTTGCATACACCCTTCATAGTCCATCCCTCCATCACCGTTATCCTTTTCCAGGCCTCGGTCTCATTTTTTTTGGAAATTCCACATCCTATAAGAAACTCTGTGTATTCTATAGGAGGATCCTATAGTAACTATAGGAAGGCCAAAATCAAGTTTACAAAAGAACCCGAGGGCTGAAAGTTTGTCTAGAAGGCCCGTGGACCTCCCTACCACCATCCATCCACCTAACTCTCCGTTCCACCCTTGTGCACTCACACTTCCACTTGCATTTCTTTCCCTGCATAGACAAAATACAAAAAAATTTCTTCTTTCATTCTGTAAACACAGAAAAAATGATGACAAATAAAGTAGCAGTATTCTTCTCACTTGTTCTTACCTGATACCTCCCAACTGTTGTTAATTTCATTCAGAACCTTTGTTAGGTGTTTTTTTTAAGCCTACTCAAGCATCAACCTAAATTTAAGAAGAAGAATCAGCTATAGGAAATCCTATAGGATTCCTATAGCAGTTGATCCCTTTGGAAAACAAACTCTAGAGACATGGTCAGCGCAGCAGGATGTATGAAGCATGTAAGGGGTGGATCTTGATCGAGAAATTATCAACATAAGCTGAAGGTGAAGCATGCATAGCATAGTAGCAACTAAGCAAGTAAGTGGCTAAACCTATTGCTCGATTGCATGAATATTATTTCAAAATTGCATGAACTATGGGAATGGTCACGATTAAATAGAATTGGTGGCTAGCTAACTGGCCACCCTCGTTTAGTTTACACACCCTCGTGGAATTCCATTGAGCCATGCTCAATTCAAAATATAGATCAGAGACACAATCAACACGTGTGGCATGTCAACTCGAGAGGGAAACATTTGAAACTGGTAGTGGTGGCAATGTATAACAGGAGTTAGGAAGGTGATGGCAGTCAGGCGACATGAAGAACCATAATTACACTGGTGTAGGACCAACGGTCTGGATGGGGATAACGTACCCATCTGGCCACCTCACCTCCTCACCGCGGATTACGCCAGCAGTTAAGTACACTGCAGTCTAAGCCTCCACCACCCTTTGTTTCATTTTCATTTACGTAGTCCTCAACTGCGGTACTCATCTACCACCTTCAGAATAGCGAACCAGGCGTTTTCTGCCATTTTTTCAAAACCCTTCTGCCTATTGGGTTCTACAGGAGCACTACTGCATTCTAAAGGAGCAGGAACACCATCTACAGGAGTATTTCTATAGGAAGGACAGAGAGCAACTCTGCAGCAAAAAGGTTGGTTTTTTTGTCAAATTCAAGCTGAGAATGAGGTAGGCTCGAAAACCTGCTCTACATATGATATGTCTAGATAAGGTGGTGCATTAAAAATAGAATATTGGTTAAAGAAAAGCAAGGAAAGAGAAATTCAAAAGTCTGTTGTGTCTTTTCTGAGTTCTACACAATCTCTCTGTTTCCTTCTCTACATTCAAAATCTTCCTTTTTCTTCCTAACATTCTGCTGTAAAAAAAAGGGGATGCAATCATAGAAATCAAACCTAGGAAGGAAACAAAATTGGAAGTCTATCTACTGTGTGAAAAACCATTGTTTTATATAGTCCCTATTTTGTCAAACTATTGATTTCTTCCAAGAACGAAGAATCAAATTTAGGTTGAGAACAGTTTGAAGAAAGGGAAAATTGCAAATTGGTGTTGTGAAGAAGAAGCATATGGGAAATTCCTCCTAAAGTTTCAGAAAAGAAACAAAACTCAACTACCCCTCTATTTCTGATTTTGGAAATTGTGGTTTTTCTTCCTCACCTGAGGACTTTCAGAAACCACTAGACACCATGCCAGGAGGTTTTATGAGAAAGAAGCCTTTGAACTCCAACAAATTGCTTGAGCACCTCGAGGTGGTGGCCCTCTTCACCAGGGAAAACTGGATGTCTTTCTTTGAAAGAATTCATGGATATGATGATGAGGTGACTGAAGAAGTTTTTATGTCCTTAAGACCCCATTCGTAAACACATGCTACAGTCAGCCTCAGGGGTCTGACCCTAGAGCTTACACCTAATTTTATTAGCAGAATCATAGGTCTTCCACTTGGGCTCCCTTGGAGCAAGGAAGAAAAAACATTGGGACAGGTTGCTAAGAAGACATTTTCTCAGCCCGAGGAGCATCTCGTAGAGGATAAAAATGGGGTCAAAAGGGAAAACTTACCTCCTCCATGGAGTGAAGTCAGTTACCAGATAATGAAATATATCACTTGTGAAGGAAGTTTCAATATAATTTATGGTTATCACTTCAGGTTATTGCATGAATTGAGATATGGGATGGACCTACCTGCAATTAAGAAACTTGGTCTCCCATATTTCCTCCTCTAGTCCTTGATAGAATGTGGCACCAAGTTGAACGCAGGGGTCCCAGACCAGCTAGCCCACCATCACCTTATTAAATTATTGGTGGAAGATGCCCTACACACATACACCATCCCCATAGCTTGAGAAACTCTTAGGAATATGTCTAGGGGAGATGACATCAAAACTTTGACTGAGGACTTAGCCCATTTGGTAGTGAGGAAGAGGAAGAGAAAGAGAAAATTGAGAAGGAAATTCATGAGGCACAAAACATTCAAATAGAGGAGGAACACAAAATAGAGGAGAAGAAGAAAGAGGAGGAGCAACTTGAAAAATCCATTGTTGTACCTAAGGCAGAAAACAAAACAAGCTCAAAAAAAGAGAAGAGGAAAAGAACAGAATTTGAGAAGAAAAAGCTCAAGAAAGCCTAGAAAAATATTGCCACAAGAGAGGCAGGGACCTAGCAAGAAAAGGAGAAGACACTACCATAGATAGCAGAGACATAAGCAAAAAAAACAGACACATGAAAGACTACAGAAGATGAAGGAAAAGAATAGTAGAAAGAAACATCCCATGAAACATTGGCAAAGGAAACAACAGTTGTGCTTGTTGCATTGAGCACTTCAGAAAAACAAAAGGGAAAAAGAAAAATAGAAACATCCATGTATTTCAAAGCCAAGAGGAGCACGAGCATTAAGGTGGGCAAGCCCTAGGCACCATCCAAAGGACCCATTATTGTTGAGGATGCACCTGCTAAGAAGAAGAAGGAATCTCCCTCCAAGATCTCTATCACCTACGAGAGAGGGAGTCCCAAAACCTCCACCTAGAAGGAAAGAATCAAAGTGATGGACTCTAAAGCAGTCCTACAGGAAGCTCAAACATCTCTATAGGAAACACTGGCCAATCTAAACAACACTGAAAAATTAGAAGAGAAGGCAGTAGAACAATTACAAGAGGAAGATAAGGCCAAAGAGATACCTGAACCAAGCCCTCAGCCTAATTTATGCTCCTATTACAATCTCCTAGAAGGTGGGAAGATCATCCCACAAAAATGAGCTGTATCTCTTTTCTTTGAACTAGAACAAGAAAGGGTCAGAAATCGCACTTGGATGCAGATTGTTAAATCTAAAGGAGTTGAAGATATAGGGCACATGGAAGACCAGTTGGGAGAGTTGAGAAGGGAGTTAGGCATGGTAAGACACATAGAGAGCATTAGAACATCCCTACTATAGGAAGAAAATGAACTGCTGAAAAAGCAGTTACAAGAACGTGAAAGTCAAGGGGGAGAAAAGTCGCTAATTTTTGAAGGACAGCAACAATAGGAAGGCCCCCTAGCAGATAATGAAGTAGCAGAGAAACAACAGCAAGAGGAAGAGCCACAGACAGATGATGAAATGTTGATGAAACAACAACAAGAAAAGGAATCTCAGGCACCCATTGAAGTGCTAATTTTGAGAGAGCAATTGCAGGAAAAGGAAGCCCGGGTGGCCTGCAGGGCCAGTTGGGCAATGGAGGCCTTGCAGTGCAGACAACCAACTAGATCCTATGCACTATATCTCAAAGACCAATGGCTCCAATTCTAGATCAAAACATTGGCCCAAAGGGGCACAATCCCATTCCAGAATTATGATCAGTTTATACATTTATGTGATAATAGCTCAGCCGAAGATAGAGCCAAATTAGCAGAATTTTACCTCCATAATATGGCACTACCAGACATGAACTTGTGGGATCCGAATGCTGCACTAGGAGACCTATAGCTCATGGCTATGGCTTCCTGGTTGAGCCATGAAGATCAGAGGGAAGTGGAAATTCAAAGGATCATGACAAAGGAGCTAAGTGAACCCCTCATGATAAGGGAAGATCCAGAAAACCCCTTAGCTCTCATTTATGCCCATCAACACCTTGCAGACAACCATCAAGTCCTCTCGGATTATGTTGACAGACAAGCACAAGCTATCACTCATTTTGAAGATATGGAGAGACTATTTGGCGATAACTGCCTTCATGCATGCATGAGAAGGTGGAATACCTTGTCATATAGCTTAAATATCAGGGAGTATCACTCCACAACCAGAATGAGGGAGGCTATGATGAGAGTGCCCCTATATAAACAATCAATGTAAACCTTGAAAGCCAATTGGATTGGCCTTAAGTTCAGTCCTCCACTACTGCTAGGGCTGTTGGAAGTGGTTAAAGAGGAGGAAGAACAAAAACATTGGGAGGAAGTGGACAGAAAAGCAGGTTTTCATGATATCACCTCATAAGCTTGGGATATCAGGGAAGTTGTTAAAGCTATCAAAGATGAAGAATTGGATTAGTTGCTCAGGGGATGAGCAATCCATTCAGTAGGGGGTGATGATGAGCCCCAGAAATGGGTAAATATATGGGCTCATTTTGCCTATTATTTTCATTTAATCCACCATTCTCCATAGTTTTGTGCATGTTTTTGAATATATTTATGTCAATTGAGTGAATGGAGATAGTCACTTTGCCACATAGTCTAATGAGTGTTTATTGCAGATTTTTGGACAATGTTTGGACAAGAACTAGGCATTTATGAGCAGAATGATAGCCAAACTCAAAGAAACAAAGCTGAAGACTTATAGGAGGGGTGTCTCCTGCATTAATGACCCCTTCCTTGAGTTCTCCACTAGCAGCTCAGAGTACAAAGGCCACCACATTGATGATTCCAAGGGGCAACCGAGCAAGTCTAGTAGGGATGTTGTTATCTTCAGTTTAGGCAGCCGAGTTCCTTAATTTTAGGAGGACTGTTGGGAGTCCCCACTTGTACAAATAAGAAGGCTTCAGGACTCAGTAGGTTAGCCATTTGATAGTCTATTTTCGCACTTTTGTGCAGCCTTGTACTCAACTCATTTTTGAGCTCTTTTTGAAGACAATTTTGTGATGTAACTGCTATTTTTTTATGAATGAAGATGAATCCAGCTTTGAACTAGCATTGATCTTTTCTAGAGGGCTGAAGCTTTTGGTTTAAGGCCCAACCCAAGTTCCCTAGCACCTCCTTTGTGTATTTATATGTTTTTTTCTTGCTTTCATAAGCTGATTTTTGTTGTTTAGGTTAAATCTTGCTTTGGTAAAATAGGTTGCTTTTGATGGTTAAATTAGTTGTTCTTGCTTCAAGTTGCTTAAGTATTTTGCTGTAGTAATAGAGGAAGATCTAAAAAGGCTACTAGTAAGTCTTGATCTCCTTTCTCCCTCCTTAGGACCATGATTTGAGGTCAAGGCACTATTGCTGCCACCAAAAACACAGTTTTTGCCTTTCATGCAATTGCTAGTGTGATGTTTTGAGTTGAAGAAGTTGATATTTGCTTGGATCCACATGCTTAGACCATTTCATGTTCATTTTCCATGGCTTTCTCACATAACTTTCTGTTCATAAAGTTATCTTCAGCAATACTTTGTTTTTAGGTCAGATTTTAGGCCAAAATAAACAAACTCTGTTTCTTCAGTTCTTGCTTAGGTCAGTTTTGAGAAGTAAGTGTGCAGCTGACTTGTAGAACATTCCAGCTTATCGTTCCCCCATAACATATCCTGTACCATTTCATCTCCCATAGATTTCCCCACTCATTTGCCTCATGTCGCCAATCTGCCCTAATTTCTGCATATTTGTGCAAAGTTGCTTTCTTCCCCTTTGAACAAATCCAACTCTCTCTTTCATTCTTGATCTTCATTGACAGAGTCCTAGTCCTTTCAACACCTTCATCTAGCCTTAATTTCCCTTTTCCCATCAATTTTCCACATCCAAACCTCCCAAAAACCACTTTCGACCTCGTCTTGGAGATTCTCCTGTAGAAACTCCTGTAGGTCCCCTGCAGCCTCCTGTAGAAGTTCATGCGAGCGATTTTTTGAAGTCTAATCACAATGGAAGTCTCCAGAAGGGTGCTAGGGACTTCTTAGGACCTCCCCACACCTTTCTTCTCTTCAGAAAAAGCCAACTCCATCCTCCTTTGCCACCAAACCTCTGCATAGTCACAATCAGTCAAACCATAAGCATAATAATTCCACATAAACATACTCAAAGTACAAAAATATGATTTCTTTCCATCTCTCTTCAAAAGTAGCTTGAATAAATGCAATTTACCCTTTTAGAAGTTATTGGCAATGTTTTAAGTAGTTTCCATCTCTTTTCTTACAGAAATAGGGTTTACTAGGGTTTGCTAAGGTTTGCATTTCATTTCAGATTTCCTTCTCTTTTTGGAAGTAGAATAGCCTATATATAGATAGCTTTCTTCCATCATAGTAAAATCTTCTTCTGAGAACTCATAGAAGTTGGCTTAAGCTCCTAGCAAACTTGCGCCAGTTGATCAAGTGACAACCTACAGTAAGAGCTAGTACTTGTGCATACAACACCATTGCCTCCAAGTTTGTTATGAACTACTGGGTTGATAAAAGTAAAGAAGAAAGCCCCAAGAGTTGTAGCATTATTGCTACAATACTGGAGCTCACCACTTACCATGAACCAGAACTGGTTTGGGTCCTCATTTCCTACTCCTCAGAATACGAGTAGCTTGATCGCATTCGTCGTGCTAAGCTAAGAGATTAGGGGAGTTTTAGTGGGTGGAGATGGAGGTGAGGGAGGTCAAGAAAGTGGTGGCATGGGTGGAGGTGGTAGATGTGGAATGCGCTACTTTATCAAACTGACTGCACTTCTCGGAGAGAACCGAGTGAGATCTTCCTTGCTTTCTCACAAAAGTGAAATCAGTGGAGTGTTTTCTAATTCCTTACTACCTTTGTAGATCTTTCCACTCCGTGTCGTTCCAAACATTAATGTATTCGCATAACTTGATTTTCTCATAAAAACATCTTAATCCATGTATTCAAAGGTTTGATGTACTTACCTTGTGGTCCTTTGAGAAAACACTCTTCTACTTTGTTGTAGCTAACGATCATGTCTACTGTGAACTCAGTAATGAATCCTCCTATTATCTGGTCGAGCCAGTGGTCCACAGCTCATGCAATCTTGTCTTCTAATGGCTCTAGTCCGTGCACTAATTTTGGAGTCCACACTATGGTTTTGTCGAGCTTACACCTTCCCTGGCTATCGACTAATCTCATGATCCACTCATACAACTCAGAAGCAAAGGATGAAAAGAAAATCTTGTGGATTTCCATATATATGTACCGATCCAACCACCTTTTCTCAGATACTTGCGAAGTTCTGTTTTCATGTGTCGCGAACTCATGAATCTTCTTGTCCAACCACTATTCAATTTCCTTCTTTGTTGGGTTCAAGTGGCATGACATCAAACATCCCTTAGGAAAATCCTGATCCCGGCAATAGAACCATTTGTTGGTTGAATGGGGCCTGAACTAGGTTCAATAGTGAGTTTAGCCAAGCAAATCCTGATACTACAGGCCTTTTTGGCAACAATCTGTGGAGCGTAGACTGAGGTCTCACCTGATGTAGTATGGGAGGGTGTTGGAGCCAGGTTTCCACACCCTAGGGATGTCTTGATGTGGGAGAAGGATACCTGATTCAACCTTCACGCTTAGTAGATTACACGTACCAGCAAAATTCTAGCATTATGTGGGACTACCTTCGTGTGGCTCCCACCGCAGTGCAACCAATGTTAAATACCCAAATCTTCCTAAATTAGGGTTTTCCTGTTAATTACTAAGAATATTCTCATTCATAAGCATACATATAAGTGCATGTGGATAAATAAACAGATATCAACAACACATAACATTCAAATACAGATCTATGAACTAGATGCACAATATGTCAAATCAACTGATCTTTATTAATGATGCCTTCAAAGTTTGATCCAGTACAGACTCGACTCCACCCTATGCACTCAACTGTAGAGGTTTGTGCACTTAGTTGCGGTCTCTAGGCCTCTGTGCACTCAACTATAGAGCCTCCTATCTACTACCATGAGCCAAGATTCGAACTTACAGACTCAGAGTTATTCCTTCATTGATAAATACTTTCTTTTGTTTCCCAAAAAACTTACCTTACATCTTTAGAGCCTTGCTTTCTTTATACAATCCCATGGTTCACCCACCATGGGTAGGTCGACGTTAAAATATACTACCTTACATACTACGGGTGGACAACCCTTTGACTTGACCATTCAATTCGCACTCCACACACTTCGCATAGTCTTTACAATACAATTTTCTGCAAAATCCAGGCTTTAAGCCCCCAAAACCATTGCTCGGGGGATCCCATGCCCAACATGCCCCCAACACAAACATCGTGACTCACCCTCGAGTCACTCGGTAGGCGCGGATATCTTTGCGCGAAGCTTGTCTAGCTTGACCCTGATGACCGCAACTTCGGCTGTGCACTGAGCTACTGCCTACTTCGCATCTTTGACTTTCTTCTTAGTTACTGCCCTTGTGATGTCAACCTGAAGCTATTGTTGTGTCGCTTGGAGAGTCACAAGCTTGCCTTCAATATCTCCTGTGACTTCATAAGCTTCCTTTCGCTAGGGATTTAGTCATGCCTTCAGCACTGCTTCCTTATGCAATGCTGCGTCCACCTGTTCGTTCAGTTTCTTTGCTTCATACAGCTTGGCTAACCTCTATGTTAGCACAATGGCTCACGTTGTGCCCTTAACTTCATCATAGCACTGTTGCATTTTGTGCACTTCTGTCTCTAGCCTCTGGATGTTTGGGTCCTCCTACAAGATGATCAGGACCTCAAATAATTTTTCAAACAACTATGTGTAGTCTCCTATAGTACTCTCCACTGCCGCAATTGGTTCTGTGACAGTGGCCACCCATTGTTCCTTTACCTCTGGCGGTGTTGAAGGTTGAGCCCTAAACTAGAGATCTGTAATCTACAGGTCAAACTCCAACTGAAGCCATGCCATCTTCGTCCCAGTGTCGCGCACCTCTGTGGCCAATTTACAGATGTGGACCTCGACTAGCTTCTCGTCCAAAATGGCCAATTCTAGGACCATTCTGCAGACCTCCTTTATGACCTGTATGATCTTCTTTCTCTAGCTAATCGCCTCGACCTCAACGACGATGGCAGCTATTGGAGAGGTAAATCCCCTCTACGGATAGAGGTGATCCCTACTAGCCCAGAACGGGTCTAGCAACAATCAAACAATGCTATCACGCAAGTCCCTAATTGCAAATAAAAGGTAGGTGATGAAGACCTACTTGGATTCCAACACTTTTGTTCATAGAAGAGACGCTGCCCACGCTCCTTTGCCTTGGCCGGTCACAGTCCTCCACTATCTCCATGAATGGACACCTGCACACAAAGAGAACAACACAAACACAAGCGTGAAATCTAGTAAATGCAATTATACATTAGTCGGGAAGGATATAACTCAACATCAATCATTACAACAACGAGAGTGGAACCATAATGATAGTCATCTATTATTAATAATCAACAAAGGAGAATACAACCAGCATCCTGATGTCAAGTCCTCCTTTGTCTGGGTGATCAGCTACACAAGTCTTTCAAAGCTTGAAGGGATGAAGGACAAGCCTCGCTCTCTTTGGTGATAAGATCTCCTCAATTAGGTTAAGCCTTATGGACACAAACAAGGCTCTTGCAACTCTAATCTCTTGATATCTTCCTTTCAGCACCAGTATTATTACCACTACCACTAGCTTTCTCAAGGCATGGAGACAAGCTTTTATAGATGAAAGAGGAAGGGATAAGATCAATCACAACAATAATGGATTTGGCTTCATCACTTGGAAACTTCCATGGAAGGGTGGCAAACTACTTCCCATTCAAGGAGATTCTAAGCCAAACCATCTTCACTTAACATAGATTCAGTTGGTGAATGAGTTGGAAAGAACTTTCAGAGGTTGATTGGCTAAAAACTTTGCCCAAATAGATTGGCGCGATTACGACTCTGGGACAGAGCGCTAATAGCGCGCCCCTTTTATAGGGTTTTCCCCATTGGCGTGGGAAGAACACAGTGGCCCAGCGCTAATGTAAAAAGGGTTATTTTTAAGGGCAAGCTGCAGGAGATGTCTTCAGGGCATATGAAGCTCATGTTCAGAGGGGAATGATGCAAGTGGTTTCAAGTCTTGTTACTTCTCACAAGTCCCGGAATGTGTCCTCCAAGGTGCAGGAGAGGGGTAATAGGGATGGTGACAAACGGTGACAAATTGCTGTGTAACACTCTATTTCAATAGGATTTTATTTACGCAAAGGTCATCCATACTAAGTTTTCGCTTTTCTCATGCATTAACCATCAACCATGGAGAATATTGAAGATTTTATTCATGTGGTATAGCTCATCATTATAAAGGAACGAGTTGTCTCCATTCTTTGCTTTTAATCCCTCTCATACCCCTCCACATATAAAACCTCTACATTCGTGGATGAAGAAAAGACTAGTGGGGTCAAACATACCTAGTATCGTATCTATTTCTTAGAAAGCCTCTTGTACCGCCCCACTCTTTTCACCCAATTGTTAGAAGCAGTTTTCCAAATAAGCTAATCAAAAGGGTAGCAAAAGAGAGTTGAAAGCACATATGTATGGGAAGTATGTGCAAACCCGTCGAAATACTGAACATGCTCGATGGCAGCTGGTCCATGCATACGTGGTACCGAGATATCTTTATTGGGGTACTGAAGAGGCCTGCTGGCAACGAAGCAATGTCGGGAGAAAATATGTAATTTTATAACATATGCATACTAATCTTTAAAATCCTCCTAGCCATCTTTACTATCCAATAGTAGAAATGTAATTAAAATTTAATAAATAATCCCCATATTTTGATTCATTGTCTTAAAACTAGACATTCAAGTTCGTTTATTTTACTTTGATTCTGTCATGTATGAGACCTTTGGAAATGACGTTGTGTGTGAGAAATTTTTTAAATCTTTCATTTCAATATTTAGTAAATTTTTTCCTATTATCTTAACCAAAGATAATTGCTTAGTCCCCGTGTGTCGCCAATTGTTGTGGGCACAACACCCCCCTAGTTTTTTATAATAAAATTATGTGTACACCCCATCTAAATTTTGGTAATATCACTTCTTAATGCTTAAATTTTGTTAATTTTGTGAGATTTTCACTTTTCTGAGTTTTACACTTTGATTGCTTCATTGCGTGCATCTTGTCGCCAACTTTCCAACGGATCTAATTGCGCTGAATTTGGACTTGCGATTTGGAAATTATGCTTATTCAAAGTTTGATTCAATTCAACTGCATAGGCATTAAAATATGCAAAATTTTATCTTATAATTTTGTACATTTAAATATGTAAATATAACTTAATTAATTAGTTTATCTAATTAATTTTTAGTTAAATAGCTATTTGTTATCAATTAATTAACTTAATTAAACTATTTAAATTAGATATAACATTTTAACGTATTTAATATAATTTATTTCAGTTTAAATTAATTAAACAATTTAATTTTGTAAATCTTTAATCATTTTTTAAATTTATTATAATAGAAATAATATATATTATATTGTAATTATTTGATAAAGGACCGTTGGGCGCTTTTTAAGTTATATATATATAACTTAAAAAGGGCCCAAGGGTCCTTTGAGGAAATAATCTAAAACATCACGGGGCTTCTCAAAGGTTTCTTTCATAATCATTTCTCACGGGTCCTCCAAACATAACCTCTAGAAAAATAATATAAAAAGATGTCTTCGAACCAAGAAGCATTTACCATATATTAAATTTCTAGAAAAACCAGCGTAAATACTAATCAACATGCAAACACCGAATCAATATGCAGACACCGAAGCATGCAACATGCAGTAACCAATGGCAACAAGTGGCAACTTCAGCTACTTATAAACTAGTTCTAGCTCAGTTATATACTTTCACATTCAAAGAAGATACGCATAAGTTTTCTTAACATTAAATGTTAGCAAATTAATGTTAAGGCAGAGATAGCATTACTTCATGAAGGTGTAAAGTTAGTCTAACTACTTGTACTTCTCCTAACTTTTTCCTAACTTTTGAGCCTGTATACCTCGATTTGAGGTCAAATAAGAAGGAGATTTTGTTGATTGGTTAAATGCATAAAATATTGTATTGGTTGATGTGTCCTTTCCAAAAACTTTGCTTTAAGCTAAAATTCGTTTATCGGTTACCGTGTCAAACTAATGCTAAGAACTAAAATCGATTACTATAGTCCATGCCAGCCCAAAAAGGCAGGGACTAATAATATAAAAAAATGTCTTCGAACCAAGAAGCATTTACCATATATTAATAGAAGCTTTAACCTAAGTTGCATTGTGTATATAAATAGAGTTGGGAGGAGGGCTCCACATTCCACATGCCCCTCTCTCCACTTCCTCCTCCTCACCTTTTACATATAAGCCTTTCCTTAGGCCATGTTTATTTGGGTTTAATTTTATTTTGTTTATTTATAATTTATTTTAATATACTATTGTTTTGAATGTTTGTTTTAGTTTTATATTTTTTAAATATTATTAGAATTAAAATATTAAAACTAATTGCATATAAATGTAATTGGTAGTAAATAATTAATTTTGGGATTCTGATATTTTGGGTTTTATTCAATTAAATGAGAGTGTGTTGGAAAGCTTATTTTGTGGAGAAGAATTTGGAGGTGGTTTCATGACTAGATTTTGTCATTAAATTTTCTAAAAAAAATTGCAAAAGTAAAGGCAATGAAATTGCAACAAAAATTAATTTTGGAACTTGTTTCAAAGCATTTTGATTTGCACAATCGGCTTGTTGTTGAAAATTTATTTCATATTAACAATTTTACTAGAGAATATCTCCAAAGAGAAGCAATGGGAAGCATAAGTCTCTTTTGATTTATTTTATTTTATTTTAGTTTATGAATTTGTTCTCACAATTTTCAATTTTGATGTGTAAATTTGATTGGCTTTAATTTTATTTTAACTGATTTTTCAAGGAGCTTGTTGAAGAGGATGAGGAAAGGAGTCTTGGAGCAATGTAATTGCATCGACGAGAGTTTTTTCCAGCTCTAAAATCAGAGATCTCAACCATTCTTTCAACAACTCTTATTTTTGAGAGATTTTTATAGATTAAAAATACTAGTTTTGAGAATGAGGAAAGGGGTCCAATTATCTGCAAAATGAAGGCTTTTTGCACTATTGTAGGGGATTAAATTTTGTAGAGGATTAGATATTTTTTGGACCAGATTTTAATAGATGTATTACAGCTCTGAAAATTTCATGTTATCATGAAATTTTCTTAGAATTTCATGTACTCAAAGAGCTTTGATTAGATCTGCACCCTATGTACTCTATCATCAAGGTTAAAGGTTGTTTGATAGCCTTCTTTTGATTCAATTATTGATCCATATAAATGTCTAATTTATGGGTTCTACACTACCGTGAATTCATTTAATTGTATGCTTGTTTAAATCATTTAAAAAATATATTTTCTTGATGAATCTATTGATATCAAGTTGAATAATGAATTTGAATAGATATACCTGTTATTTTTGTTAACTATTTAACAAATTAATGATAAGTTTATCATTGTTTTAATATTGTTTTATGAGAACTATTTCCTTAATGCATTCATGTCACTAATTTTGTATTCATTTTATTTGAGTTTGGATATATGTGCAACAGATATCTGATAACTACTTATCATATGGTTATATGTGCATATTTTTGTGAATAAGTGACAAGTCGTGGAACTATTTACCTGGTTTGTTAACTTCCCCTTTTATTCCAAATACAAGTTGGTCCAAACTTCATTATTTTTCTCTTCGTTGGGACCAAATCTATATCTTCCCAATCGAGATAGAATTAGGATTTATTTTACGTTGCTTGCATCTTAGAGTATATTTGCATTTAGAATAAATTCAGTGTGTTTTTAGAAGTCTCCTTACATAGGAGCAAACTTTAATGTGGCTTGGTTGGACCCTTGTTTCAGCTTAAGGGTTACTTTCTTGCAAGTTCACGACAAGAAGGTAAGCCTGATTTCCTCTTCTTATTGATAAGTAATTAGATATATCACAAGTCAACATGGAGGGTGAGGGGGTAATTGGACCCATTATAACCAACTAAAACTACCAATCTAAACAGAAAATAGTCTAACTTGGGGATTTGACTGGGTGATCTCCCCATTGTTGATTTTGGTCATTTCTGGCCATCAACAAGTTCCAGGAGAAAAATATCAGTGTATATTTTATGTTCTTGCCATTGTATATATTATGTTTTTTAAGAATGTGTTTGAAAGTAATTTCCATATACGATTAAAACCTTTAATGAGATTGAGTTTCAATTTGTTCTTTTCAAAATCCATCACGTAGAGTAACATATTTTGGGATGGAGTAGCAATTCTGTCCATATTTGAGATAATAAATCCACATTAACCTTCAAACTCTTCTCTTTTATATCTATAAAATGTGAATGAATGTTGTCTACTAGTTGAGGTTTTGGCTTTGAAGCTCCATTTCCTAACTTTATTGTAGAAGAAGATACTACTTCGAAACTCAAAAAATCTAATTGGAAGCCAAGTTCTCTTGAAATGGTTTCCCCCACTAGTTGACCTAAAACCTCTGATGACTCCAATGTTGTCTCTACCTCTTTAGTTTTCGGTCTTTTTGTAGATTGGGTGTCTGATTCATTTTATGAGTTCTTTGTTCTGGGCCTTTTTGCACCTTTATCTTTAAGTAGAGAGGTGTTAATAGCTATATCTTATCCTTCCATATTAATTTATGTAGATGGCTATTCTGGGACTTATTCCACTTCTATCCATGAATCTCTCTTTTCCAACTTTTTAATGAGATGTTAGTTGTCACGCTAATATGGAGTTGACTGCAACTTTGATATTTTGTTTGAGATTATGTGGTGAGCATCATAAGCCCACACATTTCCTTTATGAATGTTCATAGAGACTAACAATTGGCACCTTGAAGCTTGTACAATATTTGCAGTAAATAGACCAACCTCTTACTTGAGCTTGAAAGTTACATATTGCTTTTTTGGAAGAAAATTCACTAGGTCAGAATTTATTATCTTCCTAATATAGTCCAATGCAATAATTTTGATTGGCAAGAAAATAAGAAATTGGTAGGGATGTACTTATGAACCATATATCCTAATTTATGTATAATATTTATATACATACCAACATCCTACCCTTGTGTCAGGGCTTAGCTGTAAAATTGGTTTAATCCATAGAAATATTCTTAGCGGGAGCTCATCAAATATGCCTAGAAATGATATAGACATGAAATGTGTAAGGTGTTATCACTCAGATTTTCCTTGAAGTTGTTAGAAGAAGCAAAGGGGTCTGAGGTAACCACAAACCAATCTTTCAAGTACAGAATCTAGCCAATCTGTACTCAGAGAGGGCTCTCCTTTTATGATTTAGCTTTGTTTATGGGATATTAGGCTAGTTATGAAAACTTGGAGGGTTTTGATTTTGTTTGTTGGTGGAATTCAGGAGCAGATGGATAGAACAGGGTATTTCAGGTCATTAGGCTAAGGAGTCAAATGAAGATGGCTTAACTGGATCAGGTTGATTTAATAAAGGAGAGTTTCATCGGGCAAGATAGCTAAACAAAAGACAAATGATAGCTTAAAATGGGTGGAATGGTCTTGAACAGGGAGAAAGGGCAATCAAGAATCCTTCAACAAAATCCAAGATGAAAGAAAGAGGGTGCTCATTAACAAAAAGCAATTAAGTATTCTTTGTTAAATGGTCACAATGATAAACTATGAAAGTAGGGAGTAGTTAAGAATTCCCTACCTATAATAGCCTGGAAGAAAACATTAAGAAAATAAATGATTTTAAAGATGAAATGCAGTAAAGCTCTTTCTGAAATATAACTTTTTGTTTACCATTTAGATATGAAACACATATGAATATTCATTAAACCAGAAAAACTGTAAAAACAAAAGATATAGAATACTTATTTGTTTCTCTTTTGACACAGCTATCTGGTAAAAGTCCTTTTCTTGATTAATTTGTTCCAGCCAGCCATACAAAAGTTGTTCAACAACACTTCAATTCCAAAAGTAAATTGTCTACAGGAATGTCTAAGAATCCCCCCTCAGTACTTCTAAGAAGGAAGTACTTATACAAAATTTACATCAAAATATCTCCTAACTAAGAGAGATACATTCGAGGAAAACTAAATATCTTTTACATGAATATAGAGACAGGTGGTCTCGAAAGTAAAAACTAAATGTGAACTGCTTGTTGTTGTCCTTGTTTTTGTTAAAGGAGCTGGAGGCAAGTCCTATGAATATGCGTCTTGCTATCTTGCTTGTAATTCTATGCTAGATGATTGATTTTAGCTTTTCATTGATACTCTTTTACCTATGACTGATACTCTTTACCTGTTTTACCATCATTCATCATTTTTTACCAAAATTGACTATGGTAAATACTTAAATTTACTTCACTTTTTACCATGGTAAATCATAAGATGTCTGTCATGTTGGTCGACCAATCATCTCTCGGTATACTTGTCCTGGTAAGTTTTCTGTAGATTTCATCTGCTTCTGTATATTTTACAAAATTTGGTTGCACTGGAAATAAGTGCTTCACTTCATGCTCAATCTAAAAAAGGTTCTCCAAACCATCATAGAGAACTCTCCCTATCGGCAATGCCTTGACTGCAGATGAATTGGCCTGACTGTTAGCTTGCTGATGTAATTTGTTGACATAATCATCCTGAAACATTAGCTTATCATTGATGACTAAAGGACTTGGAAGTCCTTTACTTTGTAAGATGCCAAATTTCTCCATAAACTCATTTATGTCTTCCTGCATATTTTGACATTTGTGTTCCAGGCTTTGCATTAGACTCCTTCTGGTCAATACTTTCTTTATTTCGAGGATGGTAGCAGTTCTATCCTCAATGTTTAATTGTTTCAACTGATGCATGTTTCTACTGTTTAGAAAGTTTATTAATCTGATAGCTTCTTCAGGCTTCCCTCCTAGTTCTTCCTCGGTTTTTTCAATCTCTTGAAGAGCAACTTTCACTAAGTCAATTTATTCAAAAATGATTTTAATTGATGACCAAATATCATTGATGGAATCAATGCTATTGGTCCATAATATATTTTTGATATCAGTCAAAGGATTTTCAAATGTAAGATATTTTTCCAGTGTTTTAATATGTTGGGTCAAGCCTATCTCTTTGGCAAAATTGAATTTTGATACATCATATTTTTGTTCTAAAGTAATGAATTTCTCTTTTACTTTTTGCAGTTCAGTGACTTGGAGCTTCATTGCATCCATGGACTTGATCAACTCTTCTATGCTCTGATTTGAGGTTCCTGCCTGTGATGTACCTGTACCTGTTACTTCTATAGTTGCAACTGTTGCCAAAGGGACATTTGGTGCTAAAGCAGTTGGCAATGTAGAAGGGACTACTGTAGAAACCACTGGCACTACATTTTGAGAGTGTGTGGTCGACTCACTCTGCTTGTTTTGTAGTGTTTTTTCTAATACTTACTCTGTCTCTTTTAGTTGCTCATTTAGCTTAAGGACCAAGTCCATAAGCTCTTCTTCATTTTTCTTCTCAATCACTTCAGCAGTCTGAGGGTGAATGAGTGGTGGCAATTTCAACTGCTTTCTCAGTGCAGTTATGTCTTCATTCTTTTTCTTTATTAGGCTTTCTGCAGCTTTGATATCCTTTAGGTTATGGCCCAACTCAATAATCAACTCCTCCAATGATTTGATTTTGTTGTCCTTTGCTTGTGAGGAGGCCTTTTCTAGTTGCAATTGTGCAGTGGTGTTGTTCAGTGAATTTTGCAACCTATGTGCCATCATTGCCTTGCTTGTCAGTGTAGAATAAACCATATCCCCTGTTTGCTTATGCAGTTCTATCTGATCTATGGGGTGGATGTCTTTAGCTAAGACCTCAAAATCAGTCTTGAGGTAGTCTACAAAGGACTTGGGCTACTGTACTATGGGCTTTAGAAACCTCATCTGCATTTTTCCTTCTTTTATGTCATAAGTTGACAACAATCTGGTTTGATTTGTAGAGGCAATCTTCAAGTATTGACCATAGGCTTGGGCCTTCAGCTGCTCATTCTTGGTCTTTATCTCCTTGAATTTTCCTTTTATGTCTATGATCTTCTCAGATGAAGATCTAAAAGATGAAACTTCTACACTCTGTTGTCTTTCAAGCTCTTGTCTTTGTGAACTGGAAGGTGTCCCACCTGTTGGGAATGTATGTAGACTGTCTCCACCTTCTTTTCTCAAACTCCCTATTGTTTCCTCAAAGAATTCTTCCTCTGAATATGGATTTAGCCTATGCCTCTTAGCACCAGGCTGATTTGAAGGACCATTGGCAGGGGTAGCTACTTCCCTGTCTCTTTTCAAGTTCTTTTCCTCATTCAGAGGAGTCTGCACAATCGGGGGATTTCCCATATTAACCTGAGCTAGATGAGGCTGCGATGGAGCTTGTTCTTCAGAGATTTCAGGCTGCTCTTACATATCTGGTTGTTCTGATGTTTATGGTTGTCCTGATACTGGAGTACTTGTTCCCTAGTCTTGTTCTTGTGGTGGTTCTGCTAGGGGAGCACTAGTTTCCTGTGTGTGCCTTTGAGAAGTCCCTATTGTAGAGGCACTAGGCTCTGGTGTTAGCCTTTGAGTAGATTCAACTGGTACATGTTCAAAAGAGTCTAGGTCAATTCTCTTTTCTAATTCTTTCATCACATTCTCTACCTCAACTTGATCACTATCCATTTCAACTAGAGTTCCTTCCCTCCATTCATCCATATTTGCATATTGTTCTATCTCGGGGATTCTGTGATGGATATAGGGTGACAGCTTATGTTTCATTCTCCTATCACAAATGAAACCTTGTGGGTCATATCTCCAAGCAAAGCTTTTCTTTAGTCTCATTGTTGTTTCTATGATTTCTTCTGCTCTTTTCCCTTCTTCTCTATTGTTGCACACAAATGGGCCTAAGTGGTCTTTAATCCTCAATTGGGCTTTTTTCTTTGCCTTGGTGAAATGAATTTGATTAGAGTTTAACATTTTCCTATAATATTCCAAGGCAAACAATCTCATAGGAACATACTTAGGCAGTTTGAAAAGAGGAAGTTCACAACCATAGATTCGGATCTCAGTGTGATTCTGGTACAAGTACCAGTCACTTATCTTGTACTGCTTTGACAGTTGAACGATTCTCTTGATTTCATCACTAATCTTAAGAGGAGGACTTCCTGTCAGCATGGTGGTCACAGGGTGGACAAACTGGTCAATGAATTCATTAGATGAATAGGGACAAGTATATGAGTAGTGGAAGATGGAAGTCCAAAAAATGACTGGTTTGAGATTACCTTTCATATCAAGTTTATTTACAGAGAATGGGAACTTGTCAGACTGATAGTAAAGGAAAAGGTGATATGTGATTGTAGAATACTTGAATACCTTTTCATTTTCTAGCTTCATGAACTGGTCATGGATTTTCTCAGCAATGAAAGCAGCATAGTTATATTTGACAGCAGGAGGCTGACCAGGGGTAAAAATGGACATTAAAACTAGAGTCAATTCATCCACATACTCACTAGTATTGAAACCCATGACTGCAGCTATCATATTGACTATATTTTTGCCTATTTCTGTGAAGAAATATGCCACATAGGGAGGAAGATCTTTGGGTTGATGTTGTTTATCCATAAAATTCTGTTAAAGGCGATTGATTTCAGATTGGGACATTTTAGATGCTTTCTCTAGTAATTCCCCAAGGGAAATGGGGGTGAGGTCTTGACCGGGCTGAAACTGTAGCATTTCATTAATTGAATCTGCAGTAATTGTGAACAGGACAGTTTGATTGGGGGACATTATTACTATGAGGATGGGATTATAATTGGCTTGACATTGATGGATAATGTCAGGGAAAACACACACAGAGGGGAGCATGTACCTTGGGATATTTGATTCCCAAAGTTCTATGATATCAGAGCCATTCATGTAATTTTCCTGGCGTTGACAAAATACTTTCAAGGAGCTTTTATCAGTTTTAAGGTCTTTTATTTGAAAATCTTTATTTGCTAATGGAAGATAATCCAAATATCTATGAGGAGAAGTGATAGGGGGTATATTGAGAGCCACGAGGGTTTCCATTTCTGGTTCTTGTGGATTTAGATAGGAAAATGGGGTTTTTAAGTAGAGTTGGTGAAAATAGAGGGTCCTGGGAGTTTTCAATTCTAAATTCCGCAACTGAATTGTAATGAATTTCGGGTTTTTCAACATAATCACAGAAGAAATCAAGTATTTACAGGGTTTCTGGAAGGAAACTGGTAAATACTTGTATTTAGGTGATATGAAATGGAGTGCAAGTTCACTGGGTGCAAATGGTGGACTGGAGCAGCGTCGAACTGCAAATTTCAGGGTGGTTGACAGTTGAAGTACGAGCTGGTCGACTTCTACATTCTGGTTGCATGCATGAGTTTTCAGAATAAGAACAAAAAATTGTTTTAACTTTGTTTTTATGCAAAGTCAAAGCTTTTGGTGGGTTCGTGATATGGACAGGTGGCATTAGCAGGGAGGCGACTTGACGTTTTGTCTTTAGTGGGAGGTGGTAAGCAGGTTTCATCGCACAACTATTGGAGGGTAAGTGGTATTTGGGCGGGACTGCGCGATTCCATACGCTACTTGACACGTAGCAACAGTACAATTCATGAAAACGCTCACCATCACATGCTAAAAGTCGACCACAGAGGTCCGTGCGATATGTGCGATGACCATCGGATCTGCGAGATCCAATCGGACGGTCGTCATGGAGATAAAGTGACTGGCAGATACAGAGGGCGGGCCCGATATAAATTAAAGAAATTAATCATATCGGGGGTGATTCGATTGGTTATCGAGTTATTAATTAGTCTGAATGACGTAATTAATCCTCATTAAATGGTGGTGGGTCGGGTTCTTCATTAACTATGGATTAGTTAATTAATCCCATTTATTTTATTTGTTTTACTGTTATATTTAACCGAGGGGCAGGATATATAATGATTTGGGGTTCTGTATAATAATATAATACAGGTGTGCGTAATTTTGTTTTATAGGGGAATTATATAATAAACATTAGTGGTTAATATGAAAAAAGTGAAAGGGAAAGCACTAAGTCCAATGTTTTCCAAAAGTGTTTCATTGTATAACATATTTCTTAGGCTAAAGTGTACAAAAGGGTTTTTATGCAGATTTGTTTCAATTTCCCTAAGTAAAATAGGATTTTACTTAGGAAAAGTTTTATCAAAGGAATGAGTGATCTTATGGGGGGGAAATGTTGATGAAAGGGACTTAAGTACTTTAGGCATTTCCAATTATTGGACCGAGGGTCCGGTCCCTCCAAAAGTAATAGAAATGCTCTGAACCCCTATAATTCTAGTAATTACTTTTAGTGCATAGGGAATTAGTGAAGATTTTTAGGGGAATGGGTAGGGAAGTTAATTATTTTGACTTTGAATGTTGATGTGCCTTTCCATGTGATACATGCCTTTGCCTAGTGATGAAAGTAAAAGATTTAAACATTTAAACTTATCATTGACCACATATTTATTCTGCAACCATCATCTACTTACCATATTTACTTTATCCTAGCATTTTCACTTCTTGATTAGGGTGCACTTAGACTAGCAAACCCTTATCAAACTTTTTTTGTTCTTTTTACATGGTGATGCGTATCTAGGTCTACACTTATTACATCCAAGGGCTCAAATTAAACCGTTGAGCTCATTTTTCACTCTACCTATCTACTTATCTATCAAGTTTACATTGTTTGGTCAGAACTTTATTCTCTATTTCTAAAACATGAAATTGAAAACATGAAATAACCAAGTTTAAAATGTTTGGTTACCATGGATTGTGGCATAGGTAACAAGTTGCACACAATCATTATTGCACAAAGTAAAATAGTAGTGGCATTTGCTCTTGCACACTTTCCTGGTCTTTTATTTTTGTTGGGGTTCACTTTCTTTCATTTTTTTGACCTCTTTTTTATTCTTTTCACCCTTTTATTCTTTTTCTAGGGTATACCCTCTTTACATTTTTTATTTTTTTTTATTTTTTTACAAATGCGGAAAACCTTTGCAACAAGTAAAGGTATGAACATATTTCAAAGCTAAACCAAGTCAATCATGATATATGACACCTATTGGTATAGGGGCATAACAGTGGCTCTAATTGGGGATGGATTTTCCTGGTGGAAATTCAAAAACAGTAGATTAGTGGCCTCTGAATGACTGTAACTATGCCCTGCAATCTTCCTCTTTCCTACTACTTTATGTATATGTATGACAGTAATACTTCTGAAGCTTAGGCCCTTCTCTTCAGGCTTCAACAACAAAATCTTACTGTCCAATCAACACTATGACATTAAAAAAGATATAATATGTACTGTGAAGAACATGGTAACATTAGTAACTAGGATCAAAGTAATGCTTCAACATCCGACCATTGATTGGTCCTCCTTCTACTTCTGTACCATCTAACTCTTTAAGAAAATATGCATTGTTTCCTTTGAAAGCATAGATGATGTATGGTCCTTTCCACAGGAAGTCAAACTTCCCATGTTTCCCCTTGTCCTCTCTTCTTGAATCCCATCTTAACACTTTATCTCCAAGGTAGAAATCTTCTGCCTATGTTCTTCTGTCAAATATTTTCTTAAGTTTCTCCTGCAATGCTTGAGATCTTTGGTACACCTCCTCTCTAGTTTGCTACAAATTGATGGTCTGGTTTATCCTTCTTTGTAGATCATTAGGTTCCACTTAAGCTTCTTGGAGTATTTTTATGACAGGAACCCCTAATGAAGAAGGAAAAACAACCTCCATGCCATATACTAACTCATAGGGACTGGTTCCAATGGATTTTTTGGTTGTAAGCATGTATGCCCACAAAGCATTGATCAATTTTTTGTTCCAAATTTTCTTATTTTCTTCCAACAGTTTTTTGATGATATTAATTAGACTCTTGTTAGAAGATTCTTCCAGTCCATTCCCTTGAGGGTAGTAGGTTGTGGAATGGCCCAGTGTAATGTGATACTTTTTATAGAAATTAATCATTTTCTTGGACTTGAAGGCTGTAGCATTATCAGTAATGATTTTAGTGGGACAACCAAATCTGGACAAAATATTTGTCTTTAGGAAACGTGTGATCACAGTGTCATTGGCTTGTCTGGAGGGAATGGCTTCTATCCATTTAGTAAAATAGTTAGTGGCAGTGAGTATCCATTTGTGTTGGCTAGAAGAGGGTGGATGAATTTCTCCAATGAAGTCAAGACCACATCGTTGAAAAGGTCTTTTGGTGGAAATGGGCTTTAAGGGTAAAGGTAACAATTTTCTTTTGCCTTCAAAGATTTGACATTTATGGCAAGAAGTTACAAATCTCTTCACATTTGCAAACAAGGTTGGCCAATAGAATCCAGCCCTTAGGATTTTGTCTGCAGTTGACTTCCAATAGAGATGTCCACCATAGTAACCTGCATGAAATTCTTGGAGAGCCTTGTTAGCTTCATCTTTTAATAAACAATTTAACAAAATTCTTTCATGATTTTTCCAAAAAAGAGTATTATCTAAGATGTAAAACTTTGAAGCTTTCATTTTCAAAAACTTATTCTTGGTTCTGGATAACCCTGGAGGAGCCTGCAGGTTTTGTAAAACATAAATTATATTAGCATACCAAGATGAATCTGAAAAGGCCTGGTTGATTTGTGGAGTCACCATTTCCTACTTGTTATCCAGCTCATTTATGTCTAGGGCTTGACAATTAGTTTCTGCCACGAGTTTGGCCAATCCCTGACCTTTTATTAGCTTGGTACGTTTTATCTCTACATCATACTCTAAGATAGAAGCTATCCATTTTTCTTTTTTACCATCAACTCCATCCTGAGTTAGGATGTATTTGACTACTTCATTAGGAACATAAGTTATTACACGAGAGTATAATATATAGACTCTGAAATCTTTAATAGCTTTTACCAGTACAAAAGCTTTTTTCTCCATTATTTTGTATTTTAATGATGCATCTTTGAGTGCTTTACGAAAATGGGCTATAGGTTTTTCATATCCCTCATCATCCTTTCGTTATTAAACTATAGCTATGGTGTGTTCTGATGCAAAAGAAAAAATGATGAAGTCTCTATCAAATTGTGGACTCGTGAGGACTGGTGTTCTAGTTAAGGCCATTTTGATTTCTTCAAATGATTGCTTGGCCTCTACTGTCCATTTGATACTTGAATTCCTTTTTAGCATGTTATTTAGTAATCTAATGACTTCAGCTAAGTTAGAAATAAATCGTCTTAAAAAAATTATCTTCCCTAGGAAATCCTGAAGTTCTTTAATACTTCTTGGATGGTGTATCTGTAAAATAGCTTCAATCCTAGAAGGGTCAATTCGAATGCCATCTTGGAAATAATGTGACCTAAAAGTTTACCCTCCTCCAGACCGAAAAAGGACTTCTTTAGATTCAAAAAAATGCCATATTTTTTACATTTTAAAAAGACTTGTCTGAGATGGTCCAAGTGTTGTTGATCTGATTTAGAAAAAACAATTAGATCATCTAGATATATAACAAGAAAATCATGAATTTCTTTGGCAAAGGCAATGTCCATTACTCTTTGGAAAGTTGCTCCTACGTTTTTTAGTCCAAATGGAATTTTGATGTATATGAAAGTACCCCATGGTGTTGTAAAAGCACTTTTCTCTTGGTCATCAGGATGAACCAAGATTTGGTTATATCCTGAAAACCCATCTAAAAGTAAAATTCTAGAAGAACTCACTACCCTTTGCAAAAAATGATCCATTTTGGGTAAATGATAGTTATCTTTAAGAGAGACCTTATTTACATTTCTCAGATCAACACATAACCTTATTTCCCCAGTTTTCTTCCTAGTAGGTACAAAGTTAGACACCCACCCTGAAAATCTAATAGGGGCAATAATCCCTGTTTCATACATGCGTTTGATTTCTTTCTCAATTGATGGTAATAGCACATGGTTAATTCTTTTGAGTTTCTGTTTAAAGGGCTTTTGATTTTCTTTCAGAAGTATAGTGTGCTGAATGCTAGAGGTGTCATAGGACTTCAAATCTTCATAACTCCAGGCAAAGACATCCTGGAGCTCCCTCATAAGTTCAGCATACTTTAGCTTCTGATCAGGAGGTAAAGATTTTGACAATTTTATCATTTTTTATTTATCTTGGGTTCCTAAGTTGTACTCTTCAATATCTGCTTTTAATGGCTCCATTTTAGGTTTCTTGGGAATGTCATTGGAGTCAAACAAATCTTCTAGAGGAGTCAATCCTTTGGTAAATGATTGTCCTTTAGGTTGATAAACTTTGTTTCTTCTTTAATTATTTCATCTAGGTCTATTTGTTTCAGGTCTTGAATTTCTTTTTGTGTGACTTTTGTGGGATGAAGCATATTTATTGAATTTTCTTCTGAAATGTTAATTTCTACCTTATTTATTTGATTAAAACTAATAACTGTATCAACGTCGATGTTAATGTTAGAAAACTTTTCATTTAAAGTTAAAAAATTATTGATCTGCTTATCACTATCAAAAACCTGCCATTTCTTCAGATTATCAGGGATAGTTGGTCTGTGCCTAATCTTAGCGATATATTGATGATTAGGTTGAAATGGTAATTTGCAAGTGCTGGAAAACATGGCCAGGCTATGGACTTGCATGTTGTGTTTTCTAGGGATAGTTGCAAGCTGGGTTTCCAAAAAAGTGTTGATAATTTCTATGATTGTTCCTCTATAATATCCTAGTCTAGGATCCCTAGTTGAGTAAGTTCCTTTAATCTGTTTAATTATTAATTCTAAATCTCTTATGACAGACACCTTGATTGCTCCTAATTTTTAACAAGTTTAAGACCCAACAAGAGAGCCTCATATTCTGCCATATTATTGGTGCATCTAAAATTTAATTTGTAGGCATGGCCTTTAGCATGATCATTTTCTAAATTGTACACCCAAACTCTTGCTCCTGCTCCTAGTTTATTGACTAAGCCATCACATTCTAAATGCCAAAGGATTTCATGTTCATAATTTGTGTCTGGGGTGGTAGGAACTTGTTTAACTGTGGGATCTGGGTTTTCATTTTCATCTGACTTTTCTTTGTTATCTGATATTTCCTGAATATGAACACTTGATTTTTCTTTTTCAATTTCTTTTGGTTCTGCTGCTAAAACCTCTAAAGTATTGGAAGGATTGGATTCTGCATTGTAAAGAATGAATGAATCCATATCAGAGTGTACTGAGTAGATGGGGAAATTTTTGGGTCTTTCCTGACTACTTACTACATATTTCATCAATGTTTCTCTGTATAGTTTCTTTGGTTGTCCAAAAATCGATATAGTGGCGTATGACATATCCAATTAAAGAGATCCCTGAAGCTTAGCACCCTAGGATCTGGACATTAACATGCCATATTTGGGTGGTATATCTGCTACCGCTATGTCCATTAAATTTGTTTTTGCAGGGTATTGAACCAATTAAACACACAAGTCTTTTATCAGTCCTAAACATCTCACCTGACTAGAATAAAAAGAAAACAAATCTTTGTATGGTCTAGTGATGTTTAGGTCTAGCTTTTCCATTACAGACCTGGGCATGAGATTATGAGATGCACTAGAGTCAAACATGGCATTGTGAAGAATATTATCATGTATGTTTAAGCTCACATAGAAGGGAGGAATTCCTCCTTCCAATGGTTTTCCATTCACTTCTGGGCCAAAGATTAATTCAGGTTGGTCATCAAAAAGATTAACTGAATCTTCAGTTCCAGTAATTTTCAGTGATCTATTGATTTGAATTCGGTAGGCATCATGTTTAGCTAATTCAGATAATGGGACAGAAATTTTTAGCTTACTTACTTTTGTTTCCAAATTAAAGGGTTTTTCTATTTGGGCTTTTGGATTTCAAGCAGCAGTATTCTCTCTGTTTTCTGTGTTTTCTATGTTTTTCTCCTTTTCAGGAGTAGAATCATTTGTTGATTCTCCTAGATCAACCTTTGGAGGTTCTTCCACAGTTTCCTTGGAAGGAAGGGAAGTGGAGGGCTGTTTATTGTTTGGTTGATTGTCAAAGACATCTTCAATTATGGGGTTAGAAGGATTAGTGTTTGATCTAGAAATAATTTGTACAGGTTTGATTACTGTCTTACCTTTTTTGGGATGATTTGGAACTGTTTGCTTGTTCGTTTTAGGGACATCGATTCTCCTACTTCTTAGATTGTATTGCTTGTGAACCTCAAAGATGGCTGAGTCATATCCTTCTCTAAAGTCGAACGGTTCCATTAATTGGGTTTGGAATTGTTTAAGTATGTGGGTCTCTTGATCATCTTGGGATAAGAAAACTTCTCCTTCATCAGCAAGCCCCATCAAATTAATTTGAGTATCTTCTTATGGGCCTTCAGAGTGGGAAGCTTCTGCATAGTTCTCCTGGAAAGGGGGTCTAATGTTTTGGTCAGGACCATTCTTTCCAGTGTTCAGGTTTTGATTTTTCCTGAAATTAGGATTTCTCCCTGTGTTGACTTGCTGGCTATCCTAAGGAGATTTCCTTTCAATTGTCTCCACTTTGTCTCCTAGTATGTCCATTCCTTTAATTATGGCATCTGGCTTTTGTTCAAAGGGTGAGCTTTCTTCCTTTAATGGTATCCTCCTTTCACTCCTCGCCTTGGCTCTTTTAGATAGCAGGTTGGCTTCAACACTGACTATTATGCTTTGCATATCTTCCAAAGTAGGGGGTTTCGTTCTCTCAGCTGGAAAGCCATATCAGAATCAAATCCATCTAGGAATTTGATTAATGCTAAACCAGGTGGGGGTCTAAGATCTAGTGGGATGGCATTATAAACATTGTTGAATCTACTGCAATAGCCCCGCACAGTTTCTTGTGGTCCTCTTCTTAGGTTTTCGTATTCAGATAGAATCTGAAGGGGGTCTTTCCTTTTCTCCCACCTGTTCAGGAATTGCTGATAGAGAGTTCTTAGGTTGTCTATACTATTTGGTGTTAAGGCTCTGAACCAGGTTCTAAATTCCCGAGATAAACTTTGAATGAATATTCTCATTTTCACATCAGCAGTATCTATTTCACAAATTTCAAAATAATCAGTCATCTTCTTGGTGTGTTGTTGGTCTGTATAGGTTCCAGTGCCATCAAAAGTAGTGATGTTACTTTGGTAGTCCTAGGGCATGGCACCTAAGTTTTTTGGTAGTACCAAGGGGGCATATCTCTTGGCCATTGCTGTTGGTAATGGTGAAACAAAAGCTATGGTTGGAGTAATAGTGGATGTTTGAGTTGTGGATGGAGAGCTGGAGGTGATGGTCAGATGTGGAGTGGTTTGAGGTTGAGAGATATGAGGGAATGATAATGAGATTTTAGAAACAGAAGTGATTATAGAGGGATTAGGGGTTCATTTAGTGGTAAGATCAGATTGTGGTGAGTTTTGAAAATGTCTATCAATTGACAAATTGGTTGCTTGGATTTCTAGTTCTTGGATGAACTCTGGGTCTTGGACTAGGTCTACTAATTCAGAATCGGATGAAGTCCTAAACAAAGAGGTTCCAAAGTATTCATGAAAGGGCAGGTCTTCGAGGTAAATCCACTTAACAGGACAAGATGAGGATTTGAATATGAGTCGAGGACTAACAAAACTTTCTTGTGTTCTAAGAATTCTGGGGATCAGGTTGGGGATCTCAAACACTTGCGGTGGATTGGGATCAGGATTAGCTCTAGTGTAACGAGTCCTTTCTAAAGCCAGATTTTTTGGTTTTGTTTTTGGTTTTCTTAATGGATATCAAAAACAACTTCTATGATTTCTTTAAGATGCTTTTAGATTTAAGTTTTAAATTTTCTTAAAGATTTTTTTTGACTGAGGAATTGTCCGCCCCCAATGGAGTCGCCACTATGTTATCACTCAGATTTTCCTTGAAGTTGTTAGAAGAAGGAAAGAGGCCCGAGGTTACCACAAACCAATCTTTAAAGTACAGAATCTAGCCAATATGTACTTAGAGAGGGCTCTCTCTTCATGATTTAGCTTTGTTTATGGGATATTAGGCTAGTTATGAAAGCTTGGGGGGTTTTGATTTTGTTTGTTGGTGAAATTCAAGAGCAGATGGATAGAACAGGGTATTTCAGGCCATTGGGCTAAGGAGTCAACTGAAGATGGATTAACTGGATCAGGTTGATATAACAAAGGAGAGTTTCACGGGGCAAGATAGCTAAACAAAAGACAAATAATAGCTTAAAATGGGTGGAATGGTCTTGAACGGGGAGGAAGGGCAATCAAGAATCCTTCAACAAAATCCAAAATGAAAGAAATAGGGTGCTCATTAACAAAAAGCAATTAAGTATTCTTTGTTAAATGGTCACAATGATAAAATATGAAAGCAGGGAGCAGTTAAGAATTCCCTACCTATAATAGCTTGGAAGAAAACATTAAGAAAATAAACGATTTTAAAGACAGAATGCAGTAAAGCTCTTTCTAAAATATAACTTTTCATTTATCATTTAGATATGAAACACATGTGAATATCTATTAAACCAGAAAAAATTGTAAAAACACAAGATATAGAATACTTATTTGTCTCTCGTTTGACACAGGTATCCTGTAAAGTCCTTTGCTTGATTACTTTGTTCCAGCTAGCCATACAAAACTTGTTCAACAAAACTTCAATTCCAAAAGTAAATTGTCTGCAGAAATGTCTAGCAATCCACCCTCAGTACTTCGAATAAGGAAGTACTTATACAAAATTTACATCAAAATATCTCCTAACTAAGAGAGATACATTCTAGGAAAACTAAATATCTTTTACATGAATATAGAGACAATTGGTCTCGAAAGTAGAAACTGAATGTGAACTGCTTGTTGTTGTCCCTGTTTTTGTTGAAGGAGTTGGAGGCAGGTCCTATGAATATGCATCTTGTTGTCTTGCTCGTAATTCTATTCTGTATGATTGATTTTAGCTTTTCACTGATACTCTTTTACCTGTGACTGATACTCTTTACCTGTTTTACCATCATTCATCCTTTTTTACCAAAATTGACTATGGTAAATACTTCAATTTACTTCACTTTTTACCGTGGTAAATCATAAGATGTCTGTCATGCTAGTCCACCAATCATCTCTCGGTATTCTTGTCCTGGTCAATTTTCTGTAGATTTCATCTGCTTCTGTATATTTTACAAAATTTGGTTGCACTGGAAATAAATGCTTCACTTCATTCTCAATGTAAAAAAGGTTCTCCAAACATCATAAAGAACTCTCCCTCTTGGCAATGCCTTGACTGCAGATGAACTGGCCTGACTGTTAGCTTGCTAATGTAATTTGTTGACATAATCATCCTAAAACATTATTTTTTCATTGAAGACTAAAGGACTTGGAAGTCCTTTACTTTGTAAGATGCCAAATTTCTCCATAAATTCATGTATGTCTTCCTGCATATTTTGACATTTGCATTCCAGGCCTTGCAGTAGACTCCTTTTGGTCAATACCTTCTTTATTTCGTGGATGGTAGCAGTCTTATCCTCAATGTTTAATTGTTCCAACTAATGCTTGTTTCTATTGTTTAGAAAGTTTATTAATCTGATAGCTTCTTCAAGCTTCCCTCCTAGTTCTTCCTTGGTTTTTTCAATCTATTGAAGAGCAACTTTCACTAAGTCAATTTGTTCAAAAATGATTTGAATTGATGACCAAATATCATTGATGGAATCAATGATATTGGTCCATAATATCTTTTTGATATCAATCAAAGGCTTTTCAAATGTAAGATCATTTTCCAGTGTTTTAATCTGTTGGGTCAAGCCTATCTCTTTGGCAAAATTGAATTTTGATACCTCATATTTTTGCTCTAAAGTAATGAATTTCTCTATTACTTTTTGCAGTTCAGTGACTTGGAGCTTCATTTCATCCATGGACTTGATCAACTCTTATGTCCTCTAATTGTGATGTACCTGTTACTTCTATAGTTGCAGCTATTGCCAAAGGGACATTTGGTGCTAAAGTAGTTGGCAATGTAGAAGGGACTACTATAGAAACCACTATCACTACATTTTGAGGTTGTGTGGTTGACTCACTCTGCCTATTTTGTAGTGTTTTTTCCAAGTCCATAAGCTCTTCTTCATTTTTCTTTTCAATCACTTCAGCAGTCTGAGGGTGAATGAGTGGTGGCAATTTCAACTGCTTTCTTAGTGCAGCTATGTCTTCATTCTTTTTCTTTATTAGGCTTTCTGCAGCTTTGATATCCTTTGGCTTATGGTCCAACTCAATAATCAACTCCTCCAATGATTTGATTCTGTTGTCCTTTGCCTGTGAGGAGGCCTTTTCTAGTTGCAATTGGGCAGTAGTGTTGTTCAGTGAATTTTGCAACCTATGTGCCATCATTGCCTTGCTTGTCAGTGTAGAATAAACCATCTCCCATGTTTGCTTATGCAGCTCTATCTGATCTATGGGATGGATGTCTTTAGCTAAGACCTCAAAATCAGTCTTGAGGTAGTCTGCAAATGACTTGGGCTGTGGTATTGTGGGCTTTAGAAAGCTCATCTGCATTTTGCCTTCTTTGATGTCATAAGTTGACATCAATCTAGTTTGATTTGTAGGGGCCATCTTCAAGTATTGACCATAGGCTTGGGCCTTTAGCTGCTGATTCTTGGTCTTTATCTCCTTGAATTTTCCTTTTATGTCTATGATCTTCTCAGATGAAGATCTGAAAGATGAAACTTCTACACTCTATTGTCTTTCAAGCTCTTTTCTTTGTGAACTGGAAGGTGTCCCACTTGTTGGGAATGTATGTAAACTGTCTCCACCTTCTTTTCTCAAACTCCCTATTGTTTCCTCAAAGAATTCTTTCTCTGAATACGGATTTAGCCTGTGCCTCTTAGCACTAGGTTGGTCTAAAGGACCACTGGTAGGGGTAGCTACTTCCTTGTCCCTTTTCAAGTTCTTTTCCTCATTCAAACGAGTCTACACAACCAGGGGATTTCCCATATTAACCTGAGCTAGATGAGGCTATGGTGGAGCTTGTTCTTCAGAGATTTCAGGCTGCTCTGACATCTCTGGTTGTTCTAATGTTTGTGGCTGTAGGTTTTAACCCCGTACAGAAATTACCTGCATACGAATTCTAAATCACAGGAAAAATAAAAATACGAGAGCATAACACATAAAACACATATACACAAAGATTTCCCACTGGATCTCAAAACCGAGACTACCAGCTTGATTTTTCATTATGTTCCTTTCAATGTTACAATACATATTTATACATGCCGAAGCATCCAATACCATGGACCGAAAAAACATCACGTCCAATACCATGGACCAAAAAACCATCGCATCCAATACCATGGACCGAAAGCCATCGCGTCCAAAAAACATGTGCAAAAATCATGCACAAAACCATAGGTGGGTCCGCCCAACCTAACGTAGGGTCCAAAACCAAATTTTTCTGGGGCGCTGCCCCGGACCCCATAAAGTGGGGTTATAGGTAGCCCTCAAACCCCCTATTAACTATGTGGAAAGAATATAACACAACCCAACAATTTGATGGATACTATGCAGGAAAGGCTATTGTGCGGAAGATTTTGAGAGCAATATTGTGGTGGCCTACACTACATAAAAATGCAAATAAGTACCGCCGAGCATGTGATGTGTGTTAAAGAACATGGAAGCCTCATAGAAGATATGAGATTCCAATGGTACCATAAGTTACATTGTATGCCTTTGATAAGTGGGCCATTGAATATGTTGGACCCACCAACCCACCTGGAAAGAGGACTGGTGCAAGGTACATAATTACAATGACTAATTACTTTACAAGATGGGCTGAAGCACAACCAGTAAGGGACTGCAGTGCAGATACTACTGCAAAGTTTATTTTTGAGTATATATTGTCTAGATTTGTATGTCCAAAGATTTTGATGACTGACCAAGCTTCACACTTCCTAAATAAGACTATTGAAGCATTGGCTAAGGAGTTCCAAGTTTATTATCAGAAGAGTACCCCTTATCACCCTTAGGCCAATGGAATATTAGAAACATTTAATGATATTTTGGAGAATGCAATTACTAAGATATGTAATGTGAATAAAGATGTTTGGGACCTTAGAATTCTAGCAGTGTTATGGGCTTATATGACCACATGTAAAAATTTGACAGGTCAGACACCCTTCAGGTTAATTTATGGGCAAGAAGATATGATCCCCATGGAGTTCATCATTCCTAGCTTGAGGATTGCAGTTTTTACGGATATGGAAGACCCTAATATAATGGATGTAATATTGTCGTAGTTTCTTGCTTTGGAAGAATATAGATTTATAGCATGATTCCATCAGCAGGTAGGAGACCTTGTTCTCCTTTATGACAATAAGTTTGTAAAATTTCCAGGAAAATTCAGGATGCATTGGTTGAACCAATACATTATCAAGAATATTACTGATGGAGGCACATTTCAATTAGAAAAGTTAAATGGAGAATTGGTTCAAGGAAGAGTAAATGGTACTATATTGAAGTTGTACAGGGACAACCCTGCCCCTACAGCTTCGCTCTGAAGAAAGGATAAAAATCTTAGTGCCACTTGCAGTTGAAAGTGGGCACTAGACTATAAACTACGCTGCAGAGAGAGCTTCAATGTAGGAAGTTACTTCGTTACATTCTAGATTATGTCAAATTTCGTATCAACCTCAAAGTAAGAGGGGTTTCTTCACTACAATATGGGATGCATCGAAGTTCACTGGGAAAATGTGACTGATAAAAAGGAAAGTTGACATTGAAACACGCGGAAAGATGCATTTATGAGGACAGATTGAGCAGATATAGCGATAGATACGCAATTAATGAACACAATCTGAGCTAATGATGGCATTAGAAATTTAAATTTGTTATAAAAAGTTGTGTCCCACCCAAATTTGGCACTTTTCTATCTTGAGAGTTAAAATATTGCTATTGCGGAGAAGTTATATAAATTTTCGTTGTTGTATGACGTTTGAGTATTTTATTTGTCTATTTAGTGAGAAGGGTTTAGCTGGAGTCATGGAAGAATCATCTGATATGGCCACAACAAAATCACTACAAGTTGGATGTGCACAACTCCACAAAAGAAAATGATGAGAAAGGAGAGAATGAATAAGAAACAATAAAATAAACCTGTTGAGCCTTAGAAAGAGGCTAAACATGTGAGAGATAGTGAGGTAGAAGCAGAGAAAGTGCGAATGGAAACCAATGGAGTAGGGTTTTCGTCGCCTCTCCCGCCATATATTCCACCAAGAAAACCAGATGAAAAATAAGTGATAGAGTCGAAGGACACAAAGTATGGCACCTTCACACCTTTACTTATGGAGTCAGTGCGATTTATTGGAGAAAACCTTGGAAAGATTCCACAGCTAAAGTTCGTGGACAATGATTTCAATGACATAAAGAAATATTCATAGTTGAACCAGAAAAATACTTAAAACAAGTGCACTACCCTAAGAGCGGTGTGACAAGGTTAGAAACACAACAGTGCATGACTGGATTGGCATAGTCAGGCTTGTTGAATATGTTGAATGTGCTGCATTTCGATAGAAGTCCAGGAAGCACAACTTGTGTGGGACAACTTCTCGTGCTGGTGCACGATGGATGCCTGGGGATGGGGAAGATGATCTATATCAACCCAATGTTAATATGGAGATTCCAAAGACTACCTAATCAAGGATTAAGCCTCACAGAGGATAGAGCCACAACAGACAACATGAAGAAGAGTTTTGGACTGATGAAAGGGAAGCGAGGTCATGATATGAACTCGATCAATGACCAGGGAATTCACTTACTAACACATATATTGGTTGGTAAAAGCATGAGGAAATATCGTGATAATGAAGTCCCTGCATCTATGGTTTCATTAGTTGCACAATGTGCTAATGGGTTTTAGTACAACTGGGCCAAATATCTATGCCAAGAGTTTTTAGACTACTACTACAAGGCTCAGGAGAAATTTTCACTACACATGGTTAATTCTGATAATTGCGATTCTTGCATGGAGAGAGTCGGAATATTCATAGTTCCCTCTACTAGCCTCATATGTTTGTGAATCCATGTGATATGCCTCGTTGTGGTATACCACTAATCCAGCGCAAGCACATGATAACATAATGTTTTTAGTTTTATATCATATGGACTTGCACATGTTGGTGAACCAACACTCTGGCCTTTCACTGAGCATATACGAGGAGTATAGCTCTGTCACAAAGTTTAAGACTGAATTCCACAAAATTTACATACAGGGTCATAGGGACACAAGGAAGACATGGCATCCCTTTCCATATTTAGTGACAAAATACAATCTCCTAGCACACATACAACAGTGGCCTGCGAAGTGGATCACTACGTTGGAGATACACACAAAGGAGACTCTAATAGAGGAGGACATGATGCAACTCAGGGAAGTGAGTGGGAAGGATAAGGATGAGCAACAGTCAAAACAACATAAGTAATATTACAATGGTGTCTAGGATACTCCTAGGGTTAATGGTAGAATAGAGAGTCTAGAAAGATAGAGATAAACCCAGTTGTTGTAGAGAAGAGGCAGGCACATGCTGAAGCTACCACAAGAAGGAAAAATAATAAGAAGGCATACAAGACAAAGGAAATAACACCATTGGTCCTCATTGATGGGGTCTTAGACCAGATTAGGAACAAAATTCAAGAAGAAACAATAGAATCATGGAACAAGATAGAGGATCACTACGCCACACTTATAATAAGTGTCATAGAGCACATTTAGAATTGAAGACATTGGCACATAAAATTAGACAACTAGTGCAGGTAGAGGAGAAGCTTGGAGAGGAAAGACCAGTAGCGATTACAGTTGGGGTGCAAATAGCTCCGCTACCTACTAGAGACCTGAAACTTGACTCCATCGAGGTACAAAAATAGGCCAACGAGTGGAAGTACATGAAGATGAACATCACAATAGTGCCACTTCAGAGATTACAAAAGCTCCATCTAGAGATCATAGATGAGCTGAAGCAGCGTGAACAACTCACTTCGCAGTTACAAATTTAGGTAGAGAGAGAGAGAGATTCACTGAAGTAGAAGCTTAACAAGGCGATCTAGGAGAGGGATTAGGAAGTACAACAGTAGACAAAGCTGAAGGAGGTGTTTGAAGCATCTTACCACAAGGTTCTGAACATTGATGTCTGAAAAGAGGAACCAGTGGGGGAAAGGTCACAAAGCTTGGCCTTATATTAAAAGGTCACAAGGAGAATATTGCAGACATGCAATTTACACATGAGATTAAAATCAACGAGATACATATGAAGATACAACCAACCACACCACAGGAAGTGCAAGAGTAGAGGGAGACTGACCTGAAGGCTGCAATGCTCGTAATCTTTATAACAGTGGAAGATTGTGGGAAGCTATTGGATGAGATCTTACAGATTTGGACTTCGCTGTAAGAAGATCCAAATGCGCAAAAAATAAAGGAGGATATTCAACAGAAGAAATAATATCTAGAGGAGATTCAGGAAACTGTGAGAACCTTACCAATCTCATAGAAGCTCACAAAATGTCAATGAGGGAAATGCCCTCCAAAAGAAGATAGAGGAGTTGAGGAAGGAAGAGAAGACTCTGATAGAGAGAGCTCAACCATGGCAGGATGAGGCTCTCCAGCTCTCCCAAGCAGTGGATGAGAAGCTTCAAGAGCCTTAATAGAGAGAGAGGGAAGTGATGTAGAAGGCTACACAACCGAAGACATAAGCACTACCAGAGGAAGTGCTCAACAAAGAAAATTAGGTCACAAACATTTTGTAACAATTCAACAACGTATACAACAACATTGCAGCTAAGATTAGAGGAAAATTGGCTAAGTGACTCGGGATGAGTCACATGTCAGTGTTGGGGGCATATTGGGCGCAATCTAACTTGGCCTAGATTTTGGAAAAGACTCCGCATTTTGTGGGGCAAAGCGCATAGTGGAGCACATTTTGAGGAATTAAATATACCACACGGTGTCGTAAGGGCTTCAGGGTGGGTCAAAACCCCTCCTTTTTGTAAAAGCATGCGATTTGTAAGGGATTGAAGGTTTTGGGGCCATAGTTGCTTGTTTTAGGGACTCCATGGTATTTTGATGATGTAACCCTACAATGTAATAGTATATCTAGGTTAAAATAATAAGAAGAGAATCATCAATTTTGATCCAGATCCATGTTATGGGTGAATTATTATTGTGATCTATAATTTGGTAGCAAAGGAGAGGCTTTGTAGCTAAGTACACAGAGACCTAGAGAAGAGTCTGCAATAGAGTGTGAAGACAACCTGCAGCTTAGTGCGCAAGCCAAGAACTGGTTGTTGTTCAAAGATTCATTATATTAAGTAATATTTCTTGTGGATGTAGCCCTCCAATGGGGGGAACCACGTTAATTTGGTGTTTTGATGTGTATATTTGCTTATTATTTGTTGTAGAGTAGTAGTTATTACAATTTCATTTTACTTCAGCACAATGATGGTTTATGGTTTTATATGGCGTGTTTAAGTGATTAATATAATGCAGAAAAGTGATTTATAAATACTAATAATAAGATAACATAATAACACCACATCTCCTAGTCCTTCAAGGCTGTAGAAACTTTGTTCTGCATCCTCCCATAATCACTTCGAGTGAGACTGTGATCTACTTGCAGGTCATTGTCGAAAGGGCCAATGATCAAGGGTTTTCTTGGTGCACAATATATATTGAACTTGGTTCATCCAAAATCAAGCCAACAAAAAGGTGTTGAGATCCCTTCTAGTTCATTTTGATGTGAAGGTTTATGCCATAGAAGAACTAAAGTATTTGGACTCTTTATCAATGGATGAACTTCATGGAATTCTCACAACATATGAGATGAGGTCATGAAATCCAATTCTTAAGGAAGATGCATTGATGGAATCCAAGACATCAAGAAAGGGAAATAATTGTGATTGCAACAATGATGATTCTAATACTGAAATGGCACATTTTTTCAAGAAGCAGAAGAAAGGATCTAAACTCAAAGGTAAGTTATCTCTCATTTACTTTAAATGTGGTAAAATAGGACATTTTGCAACAAGGTGTCCTTTTAAATATGAAAGTGATGATGAGGATGAAGCAAAGATAAGAACCTTCAAGAGTAAATGATCAAGCAAAAAATAAGTTATTCTTTAAGAAAGACAATGATGACTTTGATGACTAAGAAGAATATGGTGGAACTGATGAAGTATTATTCATTGTCTTCACAAATGAAACAAATAATCGAAAAGAGGAAGAAGTCCAAAAGAAGTGGAAGGAAATATGGAAGAACTATGATTAGTTCTATAGAAGAAAATGAGAGAATCATGGAAATCAATGTAAAGTTATCTTAGGAAATCATCTCTCTCAAAGCCAAGAAGGAAGAAGCTAAAATAATAGAAGAAGTATTGAGCAATAAACTAAAGGAGAAGGAAGATATTTGTGGAAAATTGGAGGCATAAGTGTTTTTTTTAAAAAGAGATTTGAACAAGGCCAATAATAATATGAAGAGTTCCCCAACCTTGGAAGAACATACTCATCTTCCAAAGGCCACCACATGATAAATATAGACTTGTCTATATAAGAGAATCCTCCAATTCTCAAGGAGACACCAATGTTCATCATGAAGAAAAGCGTAGAAGTTTTTCTGATGTTGTTAAAGGACCTCATCTCAATAAGTATTCAGAAAAAAGTTCATTCAAAAAATAAGAAGAAATCCCTCCATGAAAGGAATATCCCATCAAAGCAATACTACACCAACATGTATCAAAGTATTTTTATTGGTAACTGTTTCTATTGCAAACATTTTTGTCATTAGGAAAAACATTGAAAGGCATATAGGGTGAATCATTTAAACAATATTGTTGACATCAATAGGCTGTAGAAATTTTGAATAATAAACAGATATTCAATGGAGATTATCTTGATCATGTACTATTGTAGAATACATACAAAATACATAAGCTCCTCTACGTTGATCATCAATATAGCAACATCAATAACAATAAAACATCAAGAGCATGCACACATTAACACAGTATGTAACTCGTGGAAAGTTTACAGCTGAAAACCCCACACTATCTGTATATTAATGATTGAGAACATGTAACATTAAAATAGTCAATACTTCTCACATGTATCCAGCACTCTCTCCACCTGTTACACACAATACAGCTCAGATTTGATCTCCAAATCTATTCCATTGCTTGCCTGCCTCCACTGTTCAATGCCTGCACAAGAATGGATGAGAATGGTTGAACCATACTCGTATTTACCTCAAAAGAATCACTCACACTGGGAATCACGTGAGAAGAGGCTATAATCACTTGGTATTGGCCAATTCTCATTGGCATAACTCAATCTCATTGATTGTGCAAATCCTCATGCACAACTATAGTCACAACTGTTACCAATCTGATCCTCTAACACCTGTCCCTGCTGAACTGAACATGCACTGACATGCAATTGAGTTAACTGATGTATTCTTTAGTTGCATTATGAGTTAATAATTAGTTTAAAAACTCATCATTAGTCTATTTGCAGTTAGACTAATTACAAATAGTTTAACCAAGTCAAACTGAACACTACTCCATCAACTCCACAATCAACTCCACCAAACTCAACTGATTGAGTTCTAACTGAAGTCATGCATGCAACAACTCAACAGACCCAAAAAGAAAACATATTTCCTTCTAACAGCTACATGTGCCACATCTGTAGCTCAAACTAAAGTGCTCCAAGAGAGTAAGATAAAGTTTATAGTCTAAATATTATTATAAGATAATAATATTTGACTGCTCTGTAATTAGACTTGACAGTGTCACCGCTGTTGTCTAAAAATAGAAGTCCATCTATTTTTTCCAACTTGACCAATCATCCATAAACAACATCCTGCAAATCATAGACATGATTCATATGTCTAAAAATAGACATAGTCTAAAAATATACTTTGCGCCATAATTTGCCTGCGGGCCCACTTAGTGAAGGCGACTCTTTTCACTAAGCTCCATCATCTTGTTGCAATCTCAACACTCCCTCTCAACAATATATGGATTAACAGCAACCCCTATCCTGCCTCATTGGTATTCGAATTTTCTCCTGGTGAGAACCTTTGTCAGAATATCAGCATCCTGATCCTCCGTTGAAATGTATGAAAGTAACATGATCCTCCATTACACACAATCTCTGATATGATGGTACCTGATGTCAATGTGTTTAGATCTATCATGAAATATAGGATTAGCCAAGAGTTTAATGCAACTCTGGTTATCATACTAAATCACAGTAGGATCCAAATGAGAACTGAACAAACCAACCAAAATCTTCCTCATCCATATAGCCTCACATGCAGCCAAACTTGCTGCCATATACTCGGCCTCTGCTGAACTGAGTGCCATGAATCTCTGCTTCCTACTGTACCAAGAAACTATTGTCGATCCAATAATGAAGACCCCTCCTGATGTGCTCTTTCTGTCCATTGGGCTCCCTACCCAATCTGCATCTGTGAAGCCACATAGCTTCACCTCATCCTCTTGTCTGTACCACAATCCCTATCCCGATGTGCCTCTCAAATAACACAATACATGCTTGCCCGCCTTCCAGAAGAGCTTGGTAGGCTTAACCATAGCTTGTGAAAACTGGTTAACTGCATAGCATATATCGGGTCGTGTATTGACCAAATACATCAGCGACCCCACCAACTATTGATAAACAGTGGCATCCACTTCTTCTCCCGAAGTGGCATCCTCCTTCCTCCAACCTCCAAGAAGAGGAGTATCAACAAGCTTGAAGCCATGCATGTTGAACTTCTCTAGTATCTCCCGAGCATACTTACCCTGAGAAACAAACAGTCCACCATTCGATACCATATTTCCAATCCTAGGAAATAGTGAAAGAGGCCCAAGTCCTTCATCTCAAACTCCTTAGCAAGATCATCCTTGCATGAAAGTATCAACAGCTCATCATCCGTTAGAATCAAATCATCTACATACAGTACAATGATAAGCAACTTACCCTCCACCACAATTTGGTATAGGTTAGGATCCGCCTCACTCTTGAAGAATGCAATTCTGGTGAAATAACTGTCTATCCGTGTGTACCAAGCACGTGGTGCTTGCTTCAACCCATACAGCACTCCCTTGAGCCTGCACACATGTGACTCGCTGCTAAAGAACTCAAAGCCTTCGGGCTGCTCAATGTACACCTCCTCCTCAATGACTCCATTGAGGAACGCAGTCTTCACATCCATCTGATGAATGTGCCATCCCATCTGCGTTGAGAGAGCAAGAATCATCCGTATGGAAGAATACCTTACAACAGGTGCAAAGGTCTCCTCATAATCGATCCTCTCTATCTGTGAAAAGCCTCGAGCAATGAATCTTGCCTTGTTCTTCTCCACACTCCCGTCAGCTGCCTGCTTAACTTTTTAGATCCATCTCGAACCCACCATTGATTTCCCTTCCGGTCTAGGAATAATCTCCCATGCACTATTTCTGACAATAGAATCATACTCTTCCACCATGGCGTCTACCCATGAGGGATCCTCCACAGCTTCCTCGAAAGAGGATGGCTTAGTCACAACACACTTGCTCATAAGAGCCATGTATCCAGTGTACTGATTAGGGGACTGTCTCTGTCTACGTTGGGCTATAGGTGGTCCTACAACTTTCTCTGCATCTTGAGCCAGTCGCTCAGCTTTTGTCAAGCGCTTTCACCCTCTGATGGTTGGCGCTGCTTGAGTGGTCTCTTCCACTCCATGAACCTCGTCCTGTGGCTGATCCATGTCCTGAAGCTCACCCTTAGGAAATAATAGCTCCTCATCTGCATGCAAGTGTAACTCCCTCTCAAGAAAACACTTCATGGCTTTCTCCTCCTGAAATTTTATATCTCGTCACACAATAGTTTTACCACTGTCTGGCAAATACACACGATAATTGTGGGGCGTATCAGTGTACCCCACATATATCCCAACCTTTGCGGTCGGCTCCAACTTCTTCCTGGAATCCTTTGTCACATGCATGTAAACGTTAGCACCAAAAATCCTCAAATGAGAAAGATCAGGCTTCTTACCAGAATAAGCCTCCTCGGGTGTACTCATGCCAAGTATCTTATGACGGTTCTGCACATAAATTGTTGTATTGCATGCTTCTGCCCACAAGTGAAGGGGTAGGCCCTGATCATGCAAGATTGCTTGTGCAACACCCACGATCGTTCTGTTATTTCGCTCAGCTACCCCATTCTGCTGTGGGTTATGGGGAGCTATGAGCTCTCTTCGAATCCCTTCTACCTTGCAGAAATCCTTTAACTCGCCTGAGATGTATTCACCACCATTATCGCTCCTAAGAGCCTTCACCTTCTTCCCCGAATCCTTCTCGACCAGTGCTTTGAATTCACATAACTTTGAATATGTCTCGCTCTTCTTCTGCATGAAGAAGATCCAGCATTTACGAGAGAAATCATCAACAAAAATCACATAATACTTATTTTTTGATGTCGAAGCAACTGAGAAAGGTCCACTCACGTCTGTGTGAATTCTCTCAAGGATCGTCGTGGTGCGACTATCCTTCTCGTGAAATGTGGCTTTCACAAACTTCCCCAAAGTACACCCCTTACACTGATCTGACTGTGCAAGTGTGCCTTTAGGAAGCCCTGTAGTGATCTGCTGCAGTATCTTCAAGGCTCCATGGTGAAGGTGATCCAATCTCCTGTTCCACAACTTGCCATCATCCTGGCTTACTAATCCTTCTGCCTTGCCTGCCATTGCTACGCATCCATCTACATGCAACTGATAAAGGTTCCTTACTCGAACCCCTATCTTCCGAGTCTCACCAGTTGTCTTGCTGCACAGGAAAGCTTTTCCCTTGCTGAAAACAACATCATACCCCTTGTCTTCTAACATCGCCACAGAGATAAGATTTTTCTTCAATACTGGAACATGCATGACTTCCTTCAATACGAAGGGTTTACGAGACTCCCTCTCAAAGGAAATGGTACCGATACCAGTCACACTGTATCTACCATCATCGCCCATCTCGATGTGCACTCCAAGATCTTTGTCCTCTAGATTAGAAAACAAATCTCTATCTCCCGTCATGTGAAAAGACGCACCACTGTCCAAGAACCACACCGATCCCATCACACTTGAAACCAAGCATGCGATCAATGAAAAATCAAGCTCAAATTGTGAGGCTAGAGCCTCTCCTACTACAAATCCAACAACTTGCTTGTTCCTCTTCTTCTACGGACAATTAGTGGCATAGTGTTCGTGCTGGTGACAATGAAAACACTTCACCTTGGACATGTCCTGCTTCTTGGCTTTTGCACCAGACTAAGAAGCTTTCTTGTTCTTCCCTTTCTTTGCTTTAGCAACCAAAACACAATTTTCTTCATCAGCTCCCTTTGATGAAGATCCGTCCCGGGTACTCTGCCTCATCTCCTCCTGCACAAGATCTGACCACAGTCTTTCCCATCCTAGCAATTTCTCCCGACCATTGACAAAGTCCTGATAGGAATGCCAACTCTTCGGAATACCAAGGAGAGCCAAGCTCACCAAGTCCTCATCATCGACAGTAACCCCCACACTTCCCATCTCATCTCAACACTGAGTGAAATTCGTGAAATACTTGGGCATACTGTCACCCTTCTCGCATTTGATGTTTCTGAGTTTATCTTTGAGCGCCAGCTTCCTCTGATCGCTCTTTCATTGGAATAATTCTGTTAATGATTTCCACATCAAATATGGAGTAGCCTTTCCATGGAGGCTGGACACAATGTGATCCTTCATGCCCTCCAACAGAATCCTTCGACATTTTGCGGTCTTCTTTTGCCAAGCATCAACTTGAGTAGCATCAGTAGGCTTTGGGACATCCGTCTCTATGAACTCCTTCAGCTTATTATCATCCAATATTGCCTCCATCCTGTCCTTCCATGCAATATAGTTCGTACTACCCTCAAGGGTATACTCAAATCGCAATCCTGTGAAAGACATCTTAGTTTTGACACCAAGAAAACACTGCTGCAAATTCGAATTCCACCAGCTCTAACTCAACTGCTTCCGATCTAGAATTCGTGAGAACAAGGTATTTCTTGTACAAAGATCCATTCTATGGGCATTCACTAGATATCTCACCTTCCAAAGGAAGGATGAATCCAGAGGCTACTTGGCCCGATTACAGACTCTGCCTAAAGAAATAGAATGTAAACACTTCCTGAATAGTAGATCTGATGATCAACAGCTCTAATACCATGTAGAAATTTTGAATAATTTAACACATATTCAATGGATATTATCCTGATCATGTACTATTGTGGAATACATACACAATACATAAGCTCCTCTACGTTGATCATCAATATAACAACATCAATAACAATAAAACATCAAGAG
>APFE030898722.1:250964-283113 GCA_000404065.3 Pinus taeda
GTAACATTACAATAGTCAATACTTCTCACAAGTATCCAGCACTATCTCCGCCTGTTACACACAATACAGCTCAGATCTAATCTCCAAATCTATTCCACTGCTTGCCTGCCTCCACTGCTCAATACGTGCTCAAGAATGGATGAGAATGGTTGAACCAAACTCGTATTTACCTCAAAAGAATCACTCACACTAGGAATCATGTGATAAGAGGCTATAATCACTTGGTATTGTCCAATTCTCATTGGCATAACTCAATCCCATTGATTGTGCAAATCCTCATGCACAACTACAGTCACAACTGATAGCAATCTGATCCTCTAACACATGTCCTTGCTGAACTGAACATGCACTGACATGCAACTGAGTTAACTGATGTATTCTTTAGTTGTATTATGAGTTAATAATTAGTTTAAAAACTCATCATTAGTCTATTTGCAGTTAGACTAATTACAACTAGTTTAATCAAGTAAAACTGAACACAACTCCATCAACTCCACAATCAACTCCACCAAACTCAACTGATTGAGTTCTAACTGAAGTCATGCATGCAGGAACTCAATTGACCCACAAAGAAAACATATTTCCTTCTGACAGCTGCATGTGCCACATCTGTAGCTCAAACTGAAGTGTTCCAAGAGAATAAGATAAATTTTATAGTCTAAATATTATTATAAGCTAATAATATTTGAGTGCTCTATAATTAGACTTGACAATGTCACCGCTGTTGTCTAAAAATAGAAGTCCATCTATTTTTTCCAACTTGACCAATCATCTATAAACAGCATCCTGCAACTCATAGACATGATCCATATGTCTAAAAATAAACTTTGCGCCATAATTTGCCTGTGGGCCCACTTAGTGATGGCGACTCTTTTCACTAAGCTCCATCATCTTGTTGCAATCTAAACAGAGAGACATAGATATATGTGGTTCACCTAGTTTGGGCTACATCCACGGAGAAATAGCCAATCCTTCTTTTATTATATTATCCAGCAAATTGAAGAGATACAACCTATAGCAGATCCGTTGTAACACCCTCTTCGCTCTCAATCTCCTCTCTCTTCCTCCCTCAGAATATAGATATCCATAGACGCAATACAATTCCCTCATATATAGTGAGGGGTTTCCTTCTAGGGAAAAAAACCCTAAATTAAACAGAACTTCTACTGTCAAATCATCCGCCTAATGAATGGCCCAGATTGACTAGAAATTACTAGACTTTTACAAGGCAATTTTACATCTATTTTTAGCTTAGGGGGCGTTGCCCCCAAACCCCTGTCGGGGGACCGCTAGCCCCTGAACCCCCCAACTGGGGGAGATCGGCCACCCCGTACCCCCCCGTGTGGAGGCGTGTACAGTCTTCCTGGGGTACACATCTGGCTGAGACCTTTGAATACAGAAGATAATCAAGCTCCACACCCAACACGCTAGATCTAGAAAAGATTAAAGTAATACTCAACCTTCCTATTCCATGATCACAAAGATAAGTATGAAGTTTCCTAGCCTATGCTAGTTACTATCATCACTTTATTGAAGATTTTTCATAGATAGCTCATCCATGATTTTCTTTACTTAATAAAAATGTTGAATTTTTGAGGACGGATAACTGCGAACATGCCTTTGAGGAACTAAAGTCTGAACTACCACATGCTCCCATTATAAGAGGGTTGAATTGGTCCCTCCCTTTTCTCATCTCTATGGATGTGTTAAACACTACCATTGGGGTTGAATTAGGGAAAAAGAACAGAAAACTTTGTACGCAATATTTTCATCAGAAAAAATCCCTTGCTGAAAGAATTGAACTACATAGTAAAATAGAAAGAATTCCTTGTCATTATTCATTCCACAAATAAATTTAGACATATATTATAGGATATATGGTGATATTACATATGTATCATGTTTTAGTAAGAACTTAATGAATAAACCAATTACTAATGGCAGAGTTACTAGATGATTTATTTATTATGGGAGTTTGATATTACCATATTAAATAAACCTAGAAAGGATAGTGTAATCACTAATTTCATTTCTAGATTAACATCTAAGAAAAATGAGCCCCTACTAGAATATTCCTTTCCAACTGAACTTATCTTCACAATATCTATTAACTCTCTATGGTTCATATATATTTATAATTACTTGTTGCAGGCAAGCTTCCACATCACCCGACTCTGAAAGAATGACAAAGGATCATTAGAGAGAGAAATATATTCATGGATCAATGGTTATCTTTTTTGCATGGGACTTTACTTGATTATCAGAAGATGTGTACAAGAAGATGAGGTATAAAATTACTAAAAGCTTGCCATGATGGTCCATCTAGGGGCTACTTTACCGAAAAATAACTAGGTAAAAGGGACTCCATCAGGGATTTTATTAGCCCTCTATTTTCAAGGGTTCCAAGGAATACATGAAGAATTGTGATAGCTACCAAAACATGGGTAGAATTATACAAACAAATGAGATGTCATTGTAGCCTCATCCAGTGTTGGAACCCTTCAACAAATGTGCCATTAATTTTCTGGGGCCAATGAATGCCCCTTCCTATTAGAACTCCTACATCTTGGTTTGCACAAATTATGTTTCGAAGTGGATGGAAGTTAAAGCACTCCCAACAACAATTGAACAAGTAGTGGAATTTCTCCATGAAGAATTTTCACCTAGTTTGAAATACCTCGAGGGATAGTGATAAAATAAATAAATAAATAAATAATCAATTTAGTTCAAGGCTCATTGAGGAATTAATGGACATTTACAATATCAAGCATAGGGTAACAACATTGTATCATCCACAGGCCAATGGATAAGTAGAGAGGATTTACAAAATCCTTAAGGCCATCATCACAAATATTGTCAAGCTACACCTCAAGGATTGGGATGGTTGACTCCCCGGAGAACTGTGGGTATATAGAACAACCTGGAGAACTACTATCAGTTGCACTCCATATGAACTAGTATCTAGAAAGAGAGTGATTTTGACTATTGAAATAGATATCCAAATAGTAAGGACAATAGTACAACTTGGACTAGACTTATCCAAATCTCATAAACAAAGGCTCCTCCAAATCAATGAATTAGATGGAATATGTTAGCCTTCCTTCCATTAGACCATATGAGACAACATCATAGGGCCAAGTGTCATGATAATTTCATCAAAAAGAAGAAACTTAGAGATGAAGATTGGCCAATACTATTTGACTCTAAGTTTAAATATTTCAAAGGGAATTTTTGCATCATATGGCTTGGACTATATGATATTAATATAATATATGATAATAGGGCCATCAAACTTCATGCTATAAATGAAATAAGGACTCCTCTACGACTTCATAAGCACTATCGCTACAACTCTGACATGTTGTTACAACTTCATCCTCAAGTTGCAAATGAGACAAAAAGCATGAATTCAAGCTACTTATGGGGCCAGGAAACTAGCGAGGAGAAGGTATGAGCCAGATATACTTATGGTAATGAAGAATAGGTATATTTCCCTAACCATTTGCATGTTGAATGGCATTGACTAGCATAATTTGACTTGACCACTTGATTCAAATCACTTGAATCATCATCATCCCCACCACCAATGGCATAATATCCCATCATGAAATCACCCCTTCCATTATTGGAAATCCTTAATATTGAACCATTCATCCTTATCACAGCCATAGTGGTTTAAACTCTAAGAAATAAATGAAACCATGGGAGGCTCCCTCATTTTCAAAGAACCTACAAAAGCTACGTTGTTACAAGAATATCATCATGTTGGGCAATATTTTAATAGGAGGTTTTGGTTGAATATATCAAAAGGTTGTAGGGAAAAAATGATGAAGTAGCCCTAGAGTTTTCTCTTAATTTTGTGTAAAATTTGTTAGTGGTAGAAGGCACAATTATGGAGGTCACAAAATAAATTTTGGCTGAGGTAAAAAAGTTACCATAAATAGGAGAGATATGGCATTGTAAGAGAAGTTCCAAGCCAAAATGATGAAACAATTCTTAGAGCTTGGGGAATCCCTAATCAAAAAGGGGATAGGGTTCGATAGGAGGTCACTACCACACCCATGGGATGAGGTAGCCTTGGTCATGCAGAGGTATTTCAATTTTAAAGGTCACCATGGTGTCATGTACCTCCATCATATTTGATTGATGGACCATCCAAGGCATGGGAAACTCATCAACTTGCCATACTTTCTCCTCAAAATGATATACACCATGAAAACAAAAGTACAAAAATATGGATGGCCTAGGGATTCTCTTTCCCATCTCGGTCTAATTAAACTATTGGTGGTATTAGCCTTTAACCAAGAAGGATGAATATCAAATGAGGTTATAAGGAAACTTGATAAAATTGCAGAAGCTACAACTCCACCAGCAGCAATCGAAGAAGTTGCAACTCCACCAATAGGAGAAGAATAAGTTGCAACTCTACCATGGGATTATAGTGTTACAACTCCTAAAGCCAAAGTTATTTCCAATCTCGGAGCTGCAGCACAACTAGGGAGAAAATTGTTGCAATTACCTTGGCCATTGAGAACCCACCTCTTCCTTTTGAAGAATAAACCCTCAAAGGCAATGTTGCAACTCCACAGAAGAATGAGGATAGTGATGTGGAGATAATAAACAATAAAGCCCTTACCAAATGATTAAGGAGGATTATACCACCTTATGTGCCCATGAAAAATAGAACTAGGTACACCCTTGAGGTTGCAACTTAGCAAGTACTCCAAGAAACCCCTATTGCAACACATGAACCAGTAGGGATAGAATATGAGGGAGTTACAGCACTAGGAGATACCTTTTAGATGTTTGAATCATAATCCCATACTGACACACAAGAACCAGTAGTTGGGGTGGATGAAGACCAATTTGTTTTTGACCCAACAAAGGAGCTAAGAACAGAAGAACTTGTTCTGAAACAAGAACCAACAAGGGAATATCTAGGGGAAAGGTATTGTTCTATTTTTGAAGTATATTCAGAAGAGGAAGAAGAGACAGAGGCTATTGTTCCTAAGAATTTTTTTTTCTAAAAAAATCGAACTCAAGAAGCCTAAGAAATTAAGTACCTTGTGTTCTTTATCATTGTACACAACTCTTTTAAGAAAGAATAAAGCTTTAGAAATGGAAAATAGGAGGCTTCAGGTCATCATTAAAACACTAACATATGATCCTGAGGAGATAAGGTCCTTTGAGAAACTTGAATGCATTTCCTAGGTAGAAGTATCTCTTATTAAAGACGAACCACACCCTGAAGCCAAAAACATAACCTCTTAGATCCCTAGGAAAGAAAAAAGATGTAGGTGTCCAAAAAAATATATTTCATGCCTATTTTGATTGATGAAACTACTTAGATTAAGTTGAAAGTAATGGAACATAAGAATATACAAGTGGATAACCCAAAAAAGTGGGTTAAAGGAACCAATGCTTCATATGAAGATAGAGCAATTCCCATTAGGGAGCATCACCAAATTGTCAAAATTATAAGAGAAAATTGGGCCAAATTCTATGAAACCCACATGAATATATGGGAGGAAGAGAAATAAGAGAAGAAGAAGTTGTTTTGGTTTGAGAAGCAATAGATTAGAGATAGAGAAGATATGACTTGGCCTACTAGTATAATTTTCCCTTAGTTGAAGGGGCCATTCTCCACATTACAACATGTTTTTGCACAAAAAAAATATAATGTTCCAAAGAAAATCCATCATGGTTATTAATCCATTTGAAATCATGAACCCAACCACATTTATGGAGACTTAATAAGCTTGTACCAATCACTTTGTTGGGAATGTATGGTTGAGATAATTTGTGTCATACCTTAATAACCATGTTACTTGGGAAGCAACCCATGAAATGGAGCATAATTTTGCTAGTAATTTTTGGGTCAAAGTAGAATACTACATGTCCTTGTAGGCCATGAACATTCATAAGCAATGGACTTCCTCTAACCAACATGCTAATTTTATATCTAAGAATATATTGGTAGCTATCACACATTGTATGGCACAAATAGAGATAATGGAGAAACCATCCATGGAAGATATGTGGAAAGAGGGAAGAAAGCTATAGAAAACACCTAGGAAAGAGACCCTTTCAACCTCAGCAATCTGAAGATAGCATTGGAAAGAGTGAGAAACACATTAAATGCTTGGGGAGTTGTAAAAAAAGTGGATTGGGTTGACCTTTCACTATCCTATGATCTATCTTTCAACAAGGGAGTACAGGAAGGATTATAAGCTAACCAGGAAGGAAGAAGTATCTTTTTGGTGTTGGCATTATGATACAAGTGTTGTCCTTGATGGAAACTCACTCACAAGTCAGTTCAGTTTTGATGAAAGGCAACCCACGGTGTAATAGGTCTATTCAGATGTAACAGGGCATTGGTACTATTATCACTCTGATATTTCTTTTGAAGTATGAAGAAATAAAAACCAAAGGTAACCACAAACCACTTTTGGAGATCGAGAACTAGCCTTCCTGATGCTCAAAGAGGGCTCTCCCTTTATAATTTAACTTTGTTTTAGTTAAGATGATTTTAGGCTAGTTATTGCTTGCACTTGGGTTTTGTTTTGAAAAATTGGTGGTGGGATAACTTTACTTAGATGGAAAGAGTTTTGGCTTCTACCATTGGGCTATGGAGTCGAATATCTGACAAACAAGACTGGATTCAGTTCTAAAAATAGTGTCTATAGGGCAAGATAGATAAGTTACTGCAGATCTCAAAGGCTAAATGGTGAATAGATTCAAATTAGATCTAGGAAGCAATTAAGGGTTCCTAGGCCGAACTTTGGAAAGAATGAAAGAAGTCAACCGGGATGGGAGAGAAATTAAGGGTTCTCAAATCCAGGTATCCAAGGAAAACATGTAAATGAATAACTGTGCAAAATAGAGTGTAATTAAACAAATTCTCAATGATATTTCCAGTTAATTAATTTAGATTTTAGAACACATTTAAGATTATGAAAACACATAAGAAAGGTAACAAAAGCACACAAAGAAAGTACTTCACTGCAAATGGCTCATCTCATGAATCCTGTAGCGAAATGCTTTTATTACTTGCTCTAGTCTGTTGACTTGAAAATGGTACAATCACCCTTAGGTTCAAGATCAAAATGAATCTACAAATGTAAAATATTCCACCATAATACTTCGAATTTTGAAGTATTTATACAAAAGGAATTACAAAATACCTGAAACTATATTCAAAACTAATCTAGGAAAAAAGAAATATCTTCTTGCAAGAAGATAGAGATAGCTATTGAACTGTTCCATGTTGTCCCTTTTATTTTGGTTCTGCTCGTTATAGACTTTGATTTTTACCCCTTTATGCTGCTAGCTTGTTTGGCTTTCATGTTGGATGCTCTGTTTTACTTTAGCCTTTCACTTGATACTCTTTCATATGATACACTTTAACCCTGCTAACCTGTCAATATCCTTTTACCCTGCAGTTTCACTTTTTACTATACATTTATAATTTACTGTGTTTGTACTACAGTAAAACATTCAGTTTTTCCCATCTTTCTTCATCTGATAATTGAATATTGATCATTTTTCTGTATACTTCATCTGCCTCTATATATTTGGAAAAAGTGGGCTTATTAATAAACAAGTGTTTTACCTCATGTTGGAGGTAAAACAAGTTTTCAAATGTTTGTTACAATACTTTTCCTATTGGCATGCCCTTCATAGATGAAGTGATCACCTGTTCTTTGGCCACTTCCTTGATCTTCTTGTTGTAATCTTCCTATGTCATGAACTTTTCATTTATAACTAGGGGATTAGTCAATCCCTTTTCTTTCAACATCTCAAACTTAGCCATGAACCTGTCAATGGCTAGCTACATGTTCTAACACTTATATTTTAAATTCAACATTAATTTCCTCTTGGTGAGGACTCTCTTGACTTCCAAAATTGTGCTTGTCCTATCAAGTATCTCAAGCTCTTGCAGATCATATTTGTTCTTGGAGTTGAGGAAGTGGATGATTCTTGCTGCTTCCTCTGGCATATCTCCAAGTTCTTTTTTAACCCTTTTAATGGCTTCTGTTGCCTGCTTGATCAAATCAATCTGCTCAAATATGACCTGGATGGACAGCCAAATATCATTGACTGAGTCAATGATATTGGCCCACATTTTCTCTTTAGCCTTTCCTATTGGCTCAGTCAAGGTTAGTTCCTTTTCCAGACCTTTTAGCTTTTCATTCATCCTTGCAGCCTTTTGTTGCTCTTCTTTATGCATAATCTGGGAAATTTTGTAATCTGTCTCAAGGCTGCTAACTTTCTTTTTCAGTTTGTTCATCTCATTAGTCTGAATGGAAATTTCTTCCATTGCTTTGACCAGCTTATTTTCTTCATCACCTGTGGTACCTGTTGTTGTTGATGTTGTTGCTAATGTAGTCAAAGTTGATGCTGGAAATGTAGTGGACATTGGACCAGTGGGAGCTAATGTTGCTGCCATAGTGGAAGGTACAGTTGTGGTCACTATTGGAATGATAGTTGGAGGAGCACTATCAATACTAGCTTGTTTGCGTTGAATCAAGCTATCTAGTTCCTTTTCCATCTCCTTCAACTGGAGATTGAGTTGTAGCACCAAGTCCATCATCTCTTCATGATTTGTATGGCTTTCCAGGACTTCCTTTGTTTGTGGGTATTGTAACTGAGGCAGCTTGAGATGTTTCTTGAGGGCTGCAATATCCTCATTCTTCTTCTTGATTAACTATTCAGCAACTTGTTGTGGCCAGCAACAACCTCCCTTCTTATTTAGTGTTATTACTAATACTAAATAAGTGGGGGCCCTTAGTCAAAAAATTTAAAAATCAATTAGTGCTTGTATTTCCTTTTTTTTCAATAAAACTTACCATCATAAACTTAGCAAAATACCCTTGAAAAATCTAAAAAGCTTAAGTTTTATGATAAGGTAAGATAAAATCACTCCTTAAGAAATATCACATCGCAAAAAGGATAATAGGATACCTCCTTACAAGCCGAATTCTAAGATTTCGAGATCGCGATGTGAGATTACATATTAAAAACATATATCGCATCACATGCCTCAAATATCACTTACGCTAAAAAAAAACTCAAACCGCTGATATGCGATGGCGCATATCACAAAATCGCATTTCGCAGAAAGCACATTAACAGAAAATTTTCATATGTCGCGCTCTTGCGATATTGCGATACTGCGATATTGCGATATTACGATACAGTGATACTGCGATAGAACAATATAACGATATTGTGATATTGCGAAGCAAATCGCAAAATCGCAGATCTTTCGGGTTCATTGTTCAAGAAAGTTCTTTTTCATAAACCGAGACCTGGTTATGTGCTTTAATGCTAATTAATGAGTTAGTTTCCAGTTGTTAATGAAATATGGTTTTGTGCTTATCGAAGAGCTAGTTCACATAAGGTGGTATATTTTATATGTCTTCAACATTTAAAGCTTTCCCGTCACCTTTCCTTATCATTACTCTCACCTCACTTGTAAATTGTAGGAACGAAGAACGAAGAACTATACAAAGACATATACAGGATATTATGGGGAAGAAAGGCAAAGCTCTGAGTTCTGAAGAAAAAGAAATTACGCCCTCGTATACAGACACTGCCTGTAATAGAGACGCTGGTATTACTACTTGGGAAGGCATGTATAATCTACTTGAGGAAGAGAATCCCAAAATAATGGAGGTTATAGCTATCGCAGGCTCGCATGGGTCTTCTGAGGCATCAATTTTAGATCTAGCTTGCTCATTCTTGCACCGGATAGTGGTGAGGCCCAAAATCCTCCCCTACATGGACATGGTTAAATGGGTACTGGACAACGCTGACATCAAAAATAGACGATTTAAGACTCAGGGTCAAGAACTTACGGAATCATTATTTTCACAAAATTTGAGCTTTATAACCGCTAACATAAAGCACGCAACAGGCAAAAAATCGCACCAAGGAAGCCCAGATCAAGAAACAGAGGCAGTTTCTGATGCGCGATTAGTGCCTAGCGCTAATCGTGCATCGCTGGGCAAAACTTCTCGAAAAGGAAAGCCTCTAATTACTCAGTCACTTGTAAGCCCAAAAATTTGTAGGAAAGAACACTAAAGGTAAAAAAGTAAAACTTGAATCCTAAAACCAGTGGTAATTGTCATAAATATCTTCAAAATGGTATGTATATATGTACAGTAACTGCAAACAGGCTGGAGAAAGAAGGCTCAAGAAAATGCAGAATCAATCAAAAGATTAACTAAGTTGAATTGGGATTCTTACTGGGCGTATTTGGTAACACCACGCAACTAGTGTATGACTCTCAAATGCATCATCAATTCTGCCAAGAAGATGATGCCAGCTCTTGCTGATTCCATTTTCGTAGGACAGTTAAAGTCTGAAGTTGGCTAGCCAACTCTTCTCAAGCAAATGCTGAATGCTTACGATTTCAAGGAACAGATGCATAAATAGTTAGTTGTTAGTTTTAGATCCAATGTTAGTATTAATTTTGCTTTATTTTTTCCTGAAAAAAGGACGGTCATTTAAACCGTATCCTAGATTTTTTTAATAAGTTATTTTTAGATTTAGTTAGTAGTATTTAAACCCTTCTCATGCATTTAGAGAAGGGTCCTGAAATTTGTCAAAAACTTGTCCCTAGAACATGCACTTTTGCACCCTCCGAGGAGGTTTTGATGAATGAATGGAATAGGATTTATTGATATCTGCATTTAATATCTGCTACTAATGTTGCACTTCTGTACTCTTAGTGGATGTTGGATTAAGAAGAGATAAATCATTATCGTTTGAAGCTCATGAGTAGAACTAGTTATAAATGGTACTTCTATCTCTTAACTATTTCTGCCTTTGTGTTAAAGTGATATTCATGTTTAATTGTTTATATATTTATGCGTGAATGCCTAAGTTATCATTTGGCACTTTTGTACGGTGATAGCTATTTATTTATGCTTAATGTATGAGTAGCTTATTATGCAATATGTTTTTCACAACTGTTTCGTCTAACTTTTTATACGAAGTGGTTTATCTATATTGAATTCTTTTCTCATAATAGTTGGATGATCTTTATTACCGATTGTTATTTGAAATCATTTTAGATCGTATAACAAAAAGATTACACCCCAGGTTAGTGTAGAATTAGATATTTTTGTTTATTAGAATACAATTACATGTCATTAGGTTAGAGTTAGAATTAGAGCATCTCACTTAGGAACTTTTAGAAAGGAAATATCAATTCTCAACACACACACACACACACACACATAAATTGGGAAATTGGTCCCATATCCCCAGTCGGACCCACTATACCAAACGGAAAAGGAGCTGCTAACCAAGGTCCAGACCGGGTGGGTATCCCCCTTGTTGTAAACCCGATTTTTGGCACTAGAAGGAGGGCCCCGAACTGTGAATGGCAAGTCTAAATCTAAATACCATTCTGAGAGTAAATCACCCTCACCATCTCCCCCGACTTCTCCATCGCATTTAGAATCTTTAAATCTAGACCTAGAAGTCGAAAGAACAACAGTCGCTGCCACAAACCCTGAAATTTCAGAACAATCTACTATTGAACCTCCTGAAGTTGAATCTTTGATTCACAAACTTCAGCAATTTTCTATATCTCCTCAAAGATCTGATAAATCTTAAGGCAGCATGACTTCGCAATATAACCTTGCTCATCCTCTTACCAGATTAAAGAGCGAAAAGTTTGGTGTTCAGCCAACCGAGTTACCTCTACCCACAAGGAAGAGAGCAAGGAAATCACCTAAAGGGTCTGATAGCGAGACTTTTTCATCATCATCATCCATCTCAACCTCTCCACCGCGAAGTCAACCATCCACTCCTCCACTTCAGGTCATTATCCACCAGTCCATTGGTACTTCCACATCTCCTTCTCAATCATCTGGAGTTGTAATATCTTCACCTTCCCAATCGCAGGGATCATCTTCTGCACTTTCCTCTATTAGTAGGACAGCGATGGCCCAATCTCCATGGAATAACCCAGGGGCTGTCTCAATGCCTGCGCCCTTGAGTCAGATACCGGCCCATCCTGAAAAATGGCTACCTAAGTTTAATCCTGAAGCAGGCATGCTAGCGGAAGAACGTATAAATAACTTTATGCTATCCATAAATCTCAATGGAGTTACCAACGAAGATGTTGTCATCTAACTTTTTCCCTATACTCTGCAAGGAGCAGCCAAATCATGGTATTTTTCATTACTGTCTGGATCTATCACTAGTTGGGATATCTTCCAAGAACAATTCCTCACTAAGTTTGGTGATGATAGGTCTACGGAGACATTGATCAACGACTTGTCTAACCTTAAGGCCAAGTCAAAAGAACCTATCAAAGATTTTAATTCACGTTTCAATAAACTATTAAACAAAATTCCTACTCCTTTCAAGCCTAGCGAAGAAGTGCAAAGTGAGTGGTACATCTCTGCTTTACCATCAAACATAGCAATCTTCGTTGATAGGGCTAACAAAACAACTTTATCAGACAATATGAAGGAAGCAATAGTAGTAGAGAAATGTATTATAGCCCTAGAAAAGAAAAACGCAATAGAAGAATGAAAATCCAAGAAGTTTACTTTCAAGGAAGATCCCAAGAAAAAAAATCGAAAGATCCATTCAATTTAGAAGGATTACAAAAAGTTTTGAAGACCATTTCTAACGAGATGGTCGACATTAAGAAACAAGTGGCAGAAACTTCTTCTAAAAATTCGTACAGGCCTTATAAAAGAAACCCTTCAACCGATTCAAAGCCTCCAAATGCTATCACAAGTGCTGAACTAGAAGAAGAAGAAGAGGAGATTGCTACTGAAGAACATACCGATGAAGAAGAAGTTGTAGAGGTACACGGTATGTGGGATTTCATCCTCCCAGATGAAGAAGACCAAGAGGCATCCCCGGTTAGTACTCACAGTAGAAATCAACTTGATCCTCCTCAACCTACCCCTAAGCCAAAGAGCGCAAGCTCGATGACTAAGGATAAAGTCACACCCAAGAAAACAACACCTAAAGTGACTCAAAACAGCCCAGTCCAAACAGATTCATCAACTCCATCTAAAACGCTGATTTTTTTGGATGAATAGAGTATAATATCATAGAAGACATGAAAAATACTAGTGCTAACATCACTTTTTACGAATTGAGCAAGTTAAAACACCAAAAAAAGATACTTTTGAAAGAATTACATGTTGTACCAGTTGCACCTTTGCCCGCCGCTGTAATCTCGCAAGCTTCCCACGACATGGGAATACCTCCAACTAATGTGATTAATAAAGTTGATCCAAACGATATCGCTTTAATTGGAGGTAGGTCGAGATCTCATACTCCCCCATTTCTTCTTACTTATGAAATTTTCAATAAAAATTTGCATAATTTCTTAGTGGATTCTGGAGCTTCATCGAATATTTTACTGAAGTCAATATGTGTAAAGTTGAACATTCAACCGCAAAAATCTGCTATGCGCATAGTTTAGCTAGATCGATCGCAAGTTGAAGTGATCGGTGAATTAAATCAGGTTACCATAAGGTTGTCATCCAACCCAAAGGTATGTCAAGTTATCGACATTTTAGTTGCTAATATTCTGGAATTTTATGGCTTAATTCTTAGCAGAGATTGGTCAGAAAAACTTCATGGATACTTTGCAACTGACTGGTCGCACATGTGGCTCCCTTACAATGGTAAACCAAATCAAATAAAAGTTGAGAGAGAAAGACATCAAAAATACATAGTAACAGAACTGGAGGGAGAGAATGAACCGGTAGCATACAACAATAACATCATTAGCAACTACTCAGTAGATTCTTTCTTAGGAAATTTTAATGCTCATACTTCACCTACTTAGAACATTTTGTTTTATCTCAAGTAGAAAATTTCTCTCAAACAAATAGTTCTAAATGTATTAATTTTATAGATAGTCCTGTAAATAAATCTTTATTTTGGAAGTTATTTTTTGACAATTCTAAGTCTAACGAAGGAGCAGGAGTAGGATGCGTGTTAATCAGTCCAGAGGGAAATAAAACCATGCTAACTTGTAGACTCGAATTTGATTGCACCAATAATACCACAGAATACGAGGCTTTAGTCCAAGGGTTATACAAAGCAATCGGATTAGACATCAAATACCTTCAAGTTTTCGGAGATTCTGAAATTGTAATCAGACAGATACACAATACTATACATTGTTTATCAGGTCATTTAAAACATTACCAATATTTAGTTTAAGATCTGACTGAACACTTTATAACATTTAATATTTCATCAATTCCCGGACTCCAGAATGCTAGTGCAGACCTCTTAGCTAACGTAGCTTCCAAGATCATTCCTTCAGAAGACTTTAGCCCTGATCGATTTTCAATTGAATTAATTTTTTGACTCTTGATTCTTGATAGCATTACCAATTGGAGGATTTTCAACGATGATCCTGATATCGTGAGTTTTCTCACATCTGAAGGATCCTACACCAATCAAATAATTGACGAGGACCAACATGACAGACAATTGCAACAAGATAGCACTAACAATGCTATACCTAAGTTGACAGTCAAGTTAGAAGACCTTTATGATTTGAAAGATAGATTCAAAAGATCTACCAATTCAAAACTGCAAAGTTCAACTTTGAACTATGAATTAGTAAATCTAGGAACTGATACCAAACCACAGAATATCAACCTAGGCCTTGGCCTAGCTCCTGAAGAAAAATTAGCGTATATTCGTCTCTTGAGACAATAAAAAAGTGTCTTTGCTTGGAATTACGATGAACTCAAAACTTATGACACTTCCATCATCCAACATACTATTCCAATGATAGACGATGAAAAACCTGTCCAACAAAAGTTGAGAAAGATCCATCCCAATCTAGAAAACCAGATCAAACCTGAACTCAATAAGTTATTGAAAGCCAAAATAAATTTTCCCATTCGACATTCCAAATGGGTTTCCAATATGGTTCCCGTTAGGAAGAAAAACAGAGACATAAGAATTTGTATTGACTTTCAGAATCTTAACAAAGCCTACCAAAAAGATAATTTTCCTTTGCCTCCCATGGAGCAAATACTGCAGGCAGTCGCAGGATCAGAATTAATGTCATTCTTGGATGGATTCTCAAGATACAACCAAGTGTTGGTACATCCCGATGATCAATTAAAAACCACATTCAGAACCAAATGGGGCACTTACGCATATCAAAAGATGCCCTTTGGTCTGATCAACGCTAGTGCCACATTTCAGAGAGCCATGGACATCACATTCAATGGATTAGTTAACAAATCAGTGGTAATCTATTTGGATGATATAACTGTATATTCCAAGAAGCGAAGAAACCATCTTAGAGATTTAAAACAAATCTTCCAACGTTGTCAAAGGTATGGTATTTCACTTAACCCAAAAAATCCTTTTTCGCATTAGGTGAAAGAAAACTTCTTGGATTCATAGTGTCAAAATCTAGAATTCATATTGATCCTGACAGAATCAAGGAGATTTCCGAAATACCCCTACCTCACAACAAGAAAGCCATGCAAACTTTCCTTGGCCAGATTAATTTTATAAAGAGATTTGTTCTAGATTTTTCAAGAATCGTATCTCCTTTACAAGCAATGATTAAAAAGAACTCAAACTTTAAATGGGGCCAAGACGAATATGAGGCATTCAATCTGATCAAACAAGCAATTGTTAACGCTCCATCTTTAGCAACTCCAAATTTTTCCGATCCTTTTATTTTATATACATTTGCCTCTGATAAATCATATGCTGCGATACTTACTCAAGCAAATCAAGACAAGGCAGAAGCCCCAATTGCTTTTTTCAATTCAAATTTACAGGGGGCTTAATTAAATTATTCAGATGTAGAGAAACAAGCTTACACTATTTTCAAAGCAATCAAATATTTCAGACCCTTTCTACTCAAAACCCATACAAAAATCATAGTACCGTTTCCAACAATAAGAAATCTTTTAGTACAGAAAGATGTGGGTGAGAAAAGAGCCAATTGGGTTATTGCCTTACAGGAATATGATGTAGAAATCAAACCAACAAGTATTGTAAAAGGTCAAGGCTTTTGCAAAATGCTAGTTGGAGCATCGCTTATGTCCGAAATTCCATCTGCAGAGATTCAAATGTACGAGGTAAGCCTAAACAATGTTGAGTCATTATACGTTGATATCATTTTTTATCTAAAGAATGGATATGCTCCTTCAAACCTCGATCATACCAAGAAAAGAGCTCTAAGGTTGAAAGCCAAATAATATTAGCTCATGAACGATGTTCTTTTTAGAATAAGTTATGATTATGCTCTCCTTAGATGTCTTGAGAAATCTGAAGCTGAAAAAGTCTTGCAGGAACTCCATGATGGGCCAATAGGTGGACACTATGCTGGAGACACTACTGCACATAAAATCCTACGCGCAGGCTATTACTGGCCCACATTATTCAAAGACTGGCATAACTATGTGAGGAAATGTCCAATTTGTCAAACCGCTGCTGGGAGACAAAAGAAACCATCCTTTCCGTTACAACCAGTCAACATTGAATAGCCTTTTGATCAATGGGGATTGGAGATAATAGGTGAGATCGTTCCTCACTCTTCTAAACATCATAGATATATCCTTACAACAACAGATTACTTTACCAAATGGGTAGAAGTAGTTCTACTCAAGACAACTAATGCTGAACATATCATCGAGTTCATAAATCAGTTCATAATCACCAGGTTTGGGTTGCCTTTTGCTTTAATGTTTGATAATGCATCATATTTTTCTAGTAATGCGATGACTGAATTTGCACTCAAAAGGGGTTTCAAACTTAAATACTCTGCCAATTATTACCCACAGGGGAACGAGTTAGCTGAATCTACAAATAAAAACTTAATCAGAATTATTAAGTGAACCATTGACCAAAATCACAAAAATTGGCACAATTATTTAATATATGCTTTATGGGCAGATCGAATAACGCAGAAAGCCTCCATCGACACTTCTCCCTTCAATTTAGTTTATGGGAAAGAAGTGATTCTTCCAACTCATTTGGCAATTCCCTCTTTGGCTTTAGTTCAATATATTGATGAAGCACCAACTTCTTCCTTACAACTAAGGCAACTGCAAATAATTAAGTTAGAAGAACAACGAGAACAGGCCAAAATAACTCACGCTCATCATCAAGCATTAGTAAAAGCTTCTTTTGATTCAAACATGATATCCAGAAAAGACTTTCAGATGGGAGATCTAGTTTTAAAATGGGACAAGGCTCATGAGGAAAAAGGGAAACATACAAAATTTCAATGAATGTCGCTTGGCCCTTTCCAAATCACAGAATTCATAGGTCTGTCCACTTTTATGTTACAGGATTTAATAGGAAAAAGAGATACTTTACCTGTTAATGGACAGATCCTCAAAAAATATTTTCCATAGGAGATCATTCTTCTATTTGTAGATTATTTTTTATTTCCATAATAAAACTAGTTGTAAATGGTTGCATTTGGGATTTATGAAAAAGACACAAATTCTCTTTTAGATTTTGTTTTTTCACTTGTATAAATAGAATTATTTTAGAAAATTGATCGTTATTATTGAAACATACAGTTAAAGGTTCTAGGTGTAGAAATGATACTAGTTTCAACTTTGTAAATTTTGATGAAAAGCAACCTTTAGTGGGAAATTGTTGCGTATCAGTCCAATGAAAGGTATCAATAACAAAACGAAGATTCTCTATAGAAAAGCTCTTTCCAAAAACTCTACCATTGTCGTCCAGAGCTATCTTAAGGAAACAATGACTTCCTCCCCACCTAGGAAACTACAACATTCAGAGAACAATCCAAGATACACTTTAGCTTAAAGAGTAAGAGGTCTCATCATGAGCCAACTTATCATGATCATAGATATTATAGCTTGCTGACTTTGCCAATACTGCATACCACAGCAGGGAAACGACTCAAGATTGTTGCAATCAAAAGACAAGGGGTCTCATCACGAGCCAGCTTGTTCAGCAAAGTTATAAATCAAGTGAATGACTATGTCATAAATTGGCTACCAAACCAAGACATTGTTCTTTAAGGGTAAAAAATAAAATGAAAGCAATACGTGTGGATATGGATTTCTCTTTGAAAATTGTATATTTCTCTAAGTAGGATACAGGATCATTGCTGGGTAACAAGTAACCCTGTCGAGGCTATAAACGCCTGTTGGCAGCAGAGGCTCTACCTACGAGAAATGAGCATATTTAAAAACTGATTTATAGAGAAGGCTTTGTTTTTATCTGTATAAACCAAGTAATGACTGATGTAGATACAAGGACTAGATTAGGGGGGTAAATAATCAAAGTAAAAATAGAAGAAACAAAATATAATTGATAGGTAAAAGCATAATGTACTTTGTCTTTCTATAATAAAGTTTAATTTTCTAGAAAATTTTCTGTTTTGGAAGTTTAGAAAATTCAAAAGAAAAGCAGAGATAATTGGTTCTTCCAAGTGAATCGCCAACTGTTGTGGCCAACAACAACCCCCCTTCTTATTTAGTGTTATTAATAATACTAAATAAGTGGGGGCCCTCAGTCAAAAAATTTAAAAATCAATTAGTTCTTGTATTTCCTTTTTTTTCAATAAAACTTATCATCATAAACTTAGGAAAATACCCTTGAAAAATCTAAAAAGCTTAAGTTTTATGATAATGTAAGATAAAATCACTCCTTAAGAAATATCTGATCACAAAAAGGATAATAGGATACCTCCTTACAAGCCGAATTCTAAGATTGCGAGATCGGGATGCGAGATTACATATTAAAAACATATATCGCATCGCATGCCTCAAATATCACTTACGCTAAAAAAAACCTCAACCCGCCGATATGCGATGGCACATATCGCAAAATCGCATTTCACAGAAAGCACATTAATAGAAAATTGTCATATAGCACGCTCCTACGATATTGCGATACTGCGATATTGCGATATTATGATACAGTGATACTGTGATAGAATGATATAATGATATTGCGATATTGTGAAGCAAATCACAAAATCTCTTCATCACAGATCTTTCGGGTTCATTGTTCAAGAAATTTTTTTCATAAACCGAGACCTGGTTATGCGCTTTAATGCTAATTAATGAGTAAGTTTGCTAGTTATTAATGAAATATGGTTTTGTGCTTATCGAAAAGCCAGTTCACGTAAGGTGGTATATTTTATATGTCTTCAGCATTTAAATCTTTCCCATCACCTTTCCTTATCATTATTCTCACCTCTCTTGTAAACTGCAGGAACGAAGAACAAAGAACTATACAAAGCAGTATACAGGATATTACGGGGAAGAAAGGAAAAGCTCCGAGTTATAAACATAAAGAAATGACGCCCTTGTATACTGACACCGCCTGTAATAGAGACGCTGGCATTACTACTTGGGAAGGCATGTATAATCTACTTGAGGAAGAGAATCCCAAAATAATGGAGGTTACAACCACCACAGGCTCGCATGGGTCTTCTGAGGCATCAGTTTCAGATCTAGCTTGCTCATTCTTGCATCAGATAGCAGCGAGGCCCAAAATCCTCCCCTACACGGACATTGTTAAATGGGTACTGGACAGTGCTGACATAAAAAATAGACGATTTAAGACTCGGGGTCAAGAACTTACGGAATCATTATTTTCACAAAATTTGATCTTTATAACCGCTAACATAAAGCACGCAAGAGGCAAAAAATCACACCAAGGAAGCCCGAATCAAGAAATAAAGGTAGTTTCTGATGCGCGATCGCGCATCGCTGGGCAAAACTTCTCAAAAAGGAAAGCCTCTAATTGCTCAGTCACCTATAAGCCCAGAAATTTGTAGGAAAGAACACTAAAGGTAAAAAAGTAAAATTTGAATCCTAAAACTAGTGGCAATTGTTAGAAATATCTTCAAAATGGTATGTATATATGTACAGCAACTGCAAACAAGCTGGAGACAGAAAGCTCAAGAAAAGGAAGAATCAATCAAAAGATTAACTAAGTTGAATTGGGATTCTTACTGGGCGTATTTGGTAAAACCACACAGCCAATGTATGACTCTCAAATGCATCATTAATTCTGCCGAGAAGATGGTGCCAGCTCTTGCTGATTTCGCTTTCGCTTGACAGTTAAAGTCTGAAGTCGACCAGCCGACTCTTCTCAAGCAAATGCTGAATTCTTGCGATTTCAAAGAACAGATATAGAAATAGTTAGTTGTTAGTTTTAGATCCAACGTTAGTATTAATTTTGCTTTATTTTTTCCTTAAAAAAGGACGGTCATTTAAACCATATCCTAAATTTTTGTAATAAGTTATTTTTAGATTTAGTTAGTAGTATTTAAACCCTTCTCATGCATTTAGAGAAGGATCCTGAAATTTGTCAAAAACGTGTCCTCAAAACATGCACTTTTGCACCTTTCGAGGAGGTTTTGATGAATGAATGGAATAGGATTTATTGATATCTACATTTAATATCTGCGACTGATGTTGCACTTCTGTACTCTTAGTGGATGTTGGATTAAGAAGAGATAAATCATTATCGCTTGAAGCTCATGAGAAGAACTAGTTATAAATGGTACTTCTATCTCTTAACTATTTTTGCCTTTGTGTTAAAGTGATATTCATGTTTAGCTGTTTATATATTGATGCGTGAATGCCTGAGTTATCATTTGGCACTTTTGTACAGTGATAGCTATTTATTTATGTTTAATGTATGAGTAGCTTATTATGCGATATGTTTTCACAACTATTTTGTCTAACTTTTTATACGAAGTGGTTTATCTATATTGAATTCTTTTCTCATAACAGTTGAATGTTCTTTATTATCGATTATTATTTGAAATCATTTTAGATCGCATAACAGAAAGATTACACCCTAGGTTAGTGTAGAATTAGATATTTTTGTTTATTAGAATACAATTGCATGTCATTAGATTAGAGTTAGAATTAGAGCATCTCACTTAGGAACTTTTAGAAAGGAAATATCAATTCTCAACACACACACACATAAATTGGGAAACTGGTCCCATATCCCTAGTCGGACCCACTATACCAAATGGAAAAGGAGCTGCTAACCAAGGTCTGGATTGGGTAGGTATCCCCTTTGTTGTAGACCCGATTTTCGGGGCTTCAACACAACCTTGATGTCCTTTGTGTCATGGCCCATTTTAATAACCAGGTCCTCCAAGGACTTAATCCTAGTGTCTTTGGTGCTGGATGAGGCCTTTTCTAGTTTGTAATAGGTTGTCACAATGTCCAATGAATCTTTCAATTTGAATGTTGACATCACCTTTGCTGTGATGGTGGAGTAGATCATTTCTCCAACCTGCTTGTGAAATTCGATCTGATCAATGGGATGAAAATCCATGGCCAAGACCTCAAAATTTGTCTTCTTGTAGTCTGTTGAGGTTTTGGGCTGCTTTACAGTGGGCTATAGGAATGACACCTGCATTTTTCCTTCTTTGATGTCAAAGGCTGACATCAATCTGTTTTGGTTTGGTGGTGTCATTTTTAGGTACTTGGCATATGTGTCTGCCTTTAGCTTTTCGTTCCTCATTTTTATTTCCTTGAATCTTTCTTTGATATCTGTTTTCTTGTCAGCTGGCCTGACAAAGGAAGACACCTCCACACTCTTCTGTCTCTATATGATCTATGTGTTGGAAGTAGATGGTTGTTGTGTTTCTGCTGATGTAGCTATCTCTGTTGTTTGTTTATTGCTCTACCCCATTTCCTTAGTGTCAATCCTTTCTTCTGAAGCAATGTTTTCCTCCTGCTTAGACACATGATTCAATTTGGGCATTTTTTTTAGCTTGAACTACTCATTAGTGGTCTCCAAGGAAAAACTTGATGCTTCTTCCCTGTTTCTTTTAGGATTCTTCTCCTCATTGAGAGGGGTCTAATTGACAGGAGGGATGTTCATTGGCTCTCCCAACTCTGGAACCTATAGAAAAGAGCTTTGGTCAAATTGTTTCTCTAAATCAATCATGGTGTTCTCCACATCCACCATTGTGTTGTCCATGTCAATCAATGTATTATCTACCCATTCTGACTGATTAGCATTTGTTCAATATCAGGTCTTGGGTAGTGGATGTAAGGTCCCAGCTTAACCTTTTGTCTGAGCTTGTTTATAACCCCATGAGGTTCATAATGCCAGATGAAACTATTCTTGATTTCAATTCTTGGAGCATATTATCAGCCTTAGTTCCAGCCTCTCTGGTGTTGTAGATGAATGGGCCCATTTGGATTTTCATCTTAAATTGTGTCTTCTTCCTAGTAATTAGGAAGTTGACCTCATCTGCACTTATGATTTCCCTGAAGTATTCAAGGGAAAATATCCTCATTGGGAGGTATTTAGGCAATTTGTAGTGGGCTAGCTCACAACCATAGATCTTGATTTCAGTGTGATTCTAGTAGAGGTACCAGCCTCCCACCTTGCTATTCTTGGCAAGTTGCAGTACTCCTTTAATTTCTGGGTTGATTCTAGGCTGAACCTTGGAAGTCAACATGTTCATGACTGGGTATAGAAAAGAGTCTATGAAGTCTTTATATGAGGTGGAAAACTTGTGGACCAATGGTGTCCAGAAGATAACTAATCTTTCCTTTCCCTTGGTGTCCAATTTTTGGATCTTCAAAGGGAATTTATATGTTTGGTAATAGAGGAACATATGAAACAACATTGAAGAGTATTTGAAAACTCTTTCAATGGGCGGTCTAGTTGTTGGGTTGTGTTATATTCTTTCCACATAGTTAATAGGGGGTTTGAGAGGTACCCGTAACCCCACTTTATGGGGTTCGGGGCAATGCCCCAGAAAATTTTGATTTTGGACCCTATGTTAGGTTAGGCAGACCCACCTATGGTTTTGTGCATGATTTTTGCACATGTTTTTTGGACACGATTGTTTTTCAGTCCATGGTATTGGACGCGATGGTTTTCGATCCATGGTATTGGATGCGATGGTTTTCTGTTATGCTTCTTAACCTGCAAAAGATACCTAAATACAGAATATGCGAAGAAAAGAGACCGAGAACACAGAATGGCAATGACTTTATTATTCAGAGAGAAATGTTCACTTGCCTCTTCGAGGGGGCAACCTCCAATAGAGCAGAGCTCGATTACAAAAATAAGACACGATGCTCTTCGCAGGGAGTTACTATCCTTTATATATGACTCCTACGAGTAATACCACGGGTCAATACCGCTTATTACTAATACCATCTATCTAATACTACGGCCCATTTGCAACTAACTGTGGTTCCTTTATTAATTGCGGATTAACCACTTACAATTATTAATATGGGCTTTATTGACTCTTAACTATGACGTGGTCCCATTACATAGATAAGGGGGTTAGGGTGGAACCCTAACACTCACCAATGCTTTCAAACCTTTGGACATGAGTGCCATTCCGGGAATACTGAAATAAAATGCTTGATAAATTTGAGGAATGGTTGCCCAAGTTCATTGGAAATGATGTTGTCACAACCAAGAAACGTATAGACCTATTTTACTATCATGTTGGTGACCTCCATATTGAGAAAGAAGAGTTTGACATGAAACTCTTTGACTTGTCTTTTGAAGAAAGTGCTAAATCATGGTACCAAGATTTGCCTAATGGAGGGATCAAATATTGAGATAAACTCCATAAGGCTTTCAATAAAAGATGGGAAACTAGGAAAGATGAAAGCTTATTAATGGCTTAGTTTCATGAAATAAAAAAAAAGAAGGAAAATGAAAATGTCCATTATTTTAATCAAAGGTTTGATATCAAAGAGATACCAACAAATTTTAAATCCATTGCAAATGCTATATGACACAATGCACTACTACTTTTGAGTCACGTGTTATCTGTTGAATTTCCATGATTTTGGGATCTAGGATAGAATTTTAAAATATCAACAAAGCTACTTTTCATAGTGGAACAATATAAAGCAGTCAATCACATATGCACAAGTATAGACAACTTTTTACAAAATATTTTACAACAATGTACAACAACCTCATCTTCATTATATTAAGCCAACTAAATAATACAACAGTCTAGGGCTTCCCATACAAGGGATAATGACCCTCAATTATCCTCAAGTCCAAGAATACAAGATACACTGACAATCTCGCTGCAGTCTCTACGTCGTATCTCGTCCTGTCAGTCCTTTGCTCTCGTTCTGCTCTCTAGCTGCTCCTTAGTCCATCAATGGACAACACAAAGAGTCTTCAGGAGGGCTGCTTCCTATCACTACTGCAAGTTGCTTCTACTACAATGAACACGGGCTGGTCCAATCTGCTCTTCTAGGCTGGTCAACACCTGAGCTCCAATCTGCCAATCTAGTAGTTTCTTTTTTCCGTCAAAGACCTACACATTAGGCTCCAATCTTCATCCAACCTTCGGCTGTCAATGTCACTTTATGACTGCTTGTCAAGGGCTACTTTGGGTAGCCAACATGCTGCCCTCCACCAGTCTAATGGCACCCAATACTTCACTGTGAAATCTGGTCTTAGTTGGGGTTTAACACCCAAGTCAACCCCCAACACATGGCTCCCACAGGTTGCAACTTTGTCCACACTTGGACACCACCCAACTAGCACCAAACTCAACACAAACACATCATTAACATACATACCTCATGTCATCAAACGCTGGTGTATTCATTGTAGACCTGGTGCACCTGGTTAGGGATGTTGACAAGCTGCTACAACTCCTTTCTTTCACTTCCAAGCCTCCTTCAAGGTTGCGACTTTCCTCCAAATAAATCAGACCACCTTCTGCTGTAGATTTGGGCTATAAACATCCCTCAAACAAGCTTCCTGCTACACTTGTACTAGGTGTTTTGCCTCGGCTCTCCTGCACAATCAACAATAGCCTTACGACCCACCTGTACATGCTATATTATGCCTGCGGCTCATTTGAAACTCACAGCAAGGGCTATGGCCTTCCTTCAGGAGAGAATACCCATACAAAATTCCCCCAATACACCACCTAAACCACCCTTAATGACAGTGATAACCATCTGTTGCTCCTCGACCCTGTAAGAGACACATAAATCACTCAAAAAGAGTCCCAAAACCAATCCGTCGAGCCTCCTTCTTGAGCTCGGTTTCCTCAGATGTGTTTTCTATGAGAGAGAGGAACATTTGGATGCTCTAAAATGAATCACATCACCTTCTATTTATACACTTTAGAAGGTTCAACGAATAAACATGTCTTTTGGCACATGCACACCAAGCCTACATGACTTATGTGCCAAAAATTCAATCATTAACTTCAAAAATTCATAATTCATCAAGGACATCTCGGAATTCAACGATTCTTGAAGCATTGGATTCTCCTTGCTATTCTCTATCATCCCCATCCATCACATGTCCAAAATGCTCCATGGTTTTGGCCCAAACATCGATGGGTGCAAAATCCCAACCTTGGGTTCCAAGCCCACAAGTGACTCTTGTGGTGCTCCAACCTCCAAACCGTGAACCCTAGGGCTTGGAGTACCTCCCAAGCTACTCAAAAATCAACATTATCGGAATCAGATCATAACCGATGGAACAAATCGGTCTGACCAGTGGCACAAAATCGCAAAAATGTTAGTTTGGTACTGTTACCCACCAAAATGGGTGACCCTCCAGGAGAAAACTTTTTCTCGTATCTCAGTTAGCTAGCCAACAACCCTACACATTGCTTAGTAATGATGATATGCCAAATTCCTTTTCCATCTGCACTAGTCATGAACCTCCGACCATCTGACATTCATCTTGAATGAAGGTGGGCCACCACTCAATAGGTAATTTAACCATTTTGCAATCGAGTGCTTTTGCTTAATGCTTGTACTTAGCATGCATGAAGGGTTGATTTCGATGATTAACTGATCTTGTTTGTAAACTTGTTTTTCTTTGGCCCTAGTCCAATGGGGCCTCCTCCAAGGCCTTGGGGTTATATGAGGGGCACCACTTGGAAAACTTGGATTGAAGTAGCGTGTTCGTTTACCTTTTCGTACTTAATATCTTTTATCTTTCGTCATTCCTTTGATACCACCTCTATCCATCGGGTTAATTCTCATTGGTTCATTGGGATTTAGTACTCACATATCCACATTTTGAGTAGGGTTGGAAAACATTGCCTTGGAGGCTGATGCAACTAAAAGAATGAAAAAACATAAGATGGCCACAACAAAAGGAAAAGGAAAGTTAATATGCAAAAGATGGTAGGGACAAAAGTTAGCGTGTGGGCAAAAGCCTAGAATGAGCTCTACCCACCTCATTAGTCATCACCTAATTCTTGAGCACTTGATGCTCCATCTCATCATAAGGAACCCTTGCATGTCCCAACTGTTGAAAATCTAGCAAGAGAAGGTCTTTTGGCTCATGCCTTAACTAGAAAGACCAAGTTTTCCTTTCCTTTGACCACAGACAAGTTCATGGAGATGGAGAATTCATGCACATATTTGGAGGACTAGTTATGAGGATCCTTTCTTTAGTTTGACTATAGTTCAAGTGGTAGTCCAAGTTTGGAAGAGGACGAGTTGTGAGCTTCAATTTTGATTGAGGCAAGAGCGATTTATAACTCCAAGTTATGATTGGAAAGAGATAAGTTTGAACTCAGTTAACAAGTCAATCATAATTGCTGTTCTAAATTTGTATTTGCCAAGTTTAACATGTATTGAGCCTATAAAGGAAGGACGAAGGCACAAAATATTCATTATTGTTTTGTGCACATGGTTGTGAGACAAAGCAAACTCACGAGTTTTGTGAGAGTTATAGATCTTTGCTGTGAGAGTGTACCTTAGAGGAGCCAATACGCAGAGCATAGAGAGACTTTCTTGCTGCCATATTGCACTAGGATTAAGGAGGTTCGTCCTAAATAATAGGGGCTAGACTGCACTAGGAAATAGGAGTTCTCCAATGCAAGGAAAGAGGGCCACACAACTCGCAAGGAAGTAGGAGCTGGGTCAAGAATTTGCAAAGTCTTTTCAAGATAGTTTAGCAGTGAGAACGAGAGGGTTTTCGTAGTGAAACATATTGCCTTGTAAAAGATCTAATTGCTCTAACTATATCAATAAATTCTACAACAAAGAAGAGGGTTCTCCTAGTTGGGTTTCCCAAGAAAAATTATTGTGTTAATTGTGTGACTATGTTTTTATTTTGTTGCATATGAATTGTTAAGGAACATTGTATCTTGGTGAAAGCCAACTAGATTTCAGTTTTCAATTATTCATCTAAGTAGTTGCAAAGTTTCATGGAAAGTTAACATGGTACCAGAGCAAAGATCAGTATAAACACCAACACAAGTTATTCAACTAGTGAAGAGCACGATATAGTTAGGAAGGACAACACTAGAGTTTGAAGAGAAGAGCATAACAGTTCCTTGGATAACAGTATGGAATTCCTAGGACTGAGGTTATATCACAATTTAGAGGGAGCCTCAAATTTCTGTCCCTGGAAGGAGTGAATCATAGTAGTGTTGGAAGATAACGGGGTGGGAGAGTTTATCAAGCAAATGATAGTGCTTCCTCAAGATCCCCAACAGTTGGCCCAACATACTAATAATGACACCAAGGTGAGGAGGATCATTCTAGAGGGGGTCAAAGATCATATTATCCCTCATCTCCATGAGAAGAAGACAAGGTATGAGATGTTTAAAGCCATCTTAGATCTGTATTGGGGTTCCAGTGATGTCAGGAAGATTGTTCTCAAAGAGAAGCTGATAAGTATCCATATGAGCAAAGATGAGCCCATTATCACATATCTTTCAAAGTTGACTTAGGTTTGGCATGAGCTAGGTGGTGTGGGCAAGATAGTAGCAGAAAAAGACCTTGCGAGTCTTGTGTTTCTGGGCTCCATAAGTCTTGGTATGGCTTCCAAGATGTAGTGAGTGGTAGAGAAAATTTTCCTAGTTGAGAAATGTTTTGGAGTGATTGCATTCAAGAGGAAATTTGAAGAGGGATGAGAGATGGTAGATTGATGAAGACAGAGGATGAGGAGAACTTTGCCTTGGCAGGCAAAGGCAAGGCCAGGGGCAAGAATGACGAAGGAGAGGCTGAGTCTAGTCAGAAGGGCGAGAAGAAGAAGAAGGATTCAAGCAAGATAAAGTGCTTCCATTGTTATGAGTTTGGGCACTATGCCACTAAGGGTCGTAATTCGAAGAAGGATTCTAGTAAGGATCATGTAGTTGCATCAGCGGAGGTAGATGCATTTTTTGCCTAGATCGAGGAAGATTTCTTATTGATAGCTTGCATGGCAAGCTTAGCAGACAACAATGTATGGTATATTGATTCAGGGGCTTCCTTCCACATGATTGGGAACAAGAAGTATTTTAGCCACTTGAAGGACAAGGGCATGCAATTTTAGATTGAGATAGGAGATGATGGTATGCATGCAGCTAGAGGAGTTGGTATTGTCATTTTTCAGAGGGAGTCAGGTAATCCTCTTCATCTCAGAGATGTCCTCTATGTTCTAGGACCTGAGCGTAATCTGGTTTTGGTAGCTACCCTATTGGGTGCGTGTTATATTCTTTCCACAACTAGTTGCACACACGGGGGGGTCACAGGGGGGGCGCAACCCCCCCTATCGGGAGGTTTTAGGGGGGTTGATAGCCCCCCCTGCACGGGGTACAGGGTAGTGCCCTGAGATTTTTTTTGGATCCTATATTAGGTGGCAGACCTACCTATGGTTTTGTGCATGGGTTTTGCACATGGTTTTGGGCATGATGGTTTTCTGCCCATGGTATTTTGTAGATCCGGTCAAAGGGAACTATGGTTATGTTCTAATCTAGGATTAATGGATTAGGGTTTATGAATTCTTCAACATGTATATATATGTATTGTAATATTGAAAGGAACATAATGAAAAATCAATTTGGTAGTCCCGATTTTGGGATCCAAGGTAAAATCTCTGTGTATTTGTTTTATATTCTCATCATTGTTTATTTTATGTTTCTAGAATTCTTTGGTAGGTAATTTTTGTACAGTGTTAAAGCCTACATACCGTTGAGGACAAGGGTTATGATGTCATCTTTAGCAGAGGTAAGGTTTACCTCCAAGACTTAGCTTTTGGATGTAAGAAGCAGATAGGTGTAAGGAAGAACTTGTACTTGCCACTAGTTGAGATAGGTGCAACCTTGAGCAACAAGGCAGGGAGTGCGAAGAGTACAGAAGTCATGGTTGAGCGAGAGCAAGATGGAGCTCTCAAGATGGAGCCCCAGCTAGTATCACAGTTTGAGCCTAGGCTAGTTAGCAAGTGGGCCGACCAGTAAGATAATGAGGATCTTAGCCCAGGGTGAGTGGAGACAGCCACGCAGTTAGTGACTCCCAGTACAAAGAGAGTTCGAGCCAAGTGGGAAAAATAATTATTTAAGGGAGATTAGGAGAGAGTTGCATCTTCTAGTATCACCTTCAGCCAGAGGAAGCAACCACAGAAGTACACGGGGTACTTGGCACTTAGGACTGAAGTGATAGTCTCGCAGAGCATGGTTGGAAAGAATAGGTTTTTAGATCAAATTCCACAAAAGAAAGCAAGGAAGTCTTCTAGTTCAGAGGGAGAAACTGCAACAATGGAGAACGTGGTAGTGTTGAAGACAAATCCAGATGGATGAGGTTCTTCTAGAAGCACCTTCCCTGCTAAGAGGGAGTGTTGAAAATGGTAGCGAGAGAAGGTTTTCTAGCTTGTGCCTTAGCCAAAAAGATCGAGTTTGTCTTTCCTTTGACCATGGACGAGTTCATGGAGATGGAGAATTTATGCGTAGAGTTGGAGGACTAGTTATGAGGATCCTTTCTTCAGTTTGACTACATTTCGAGAGGCAGTTCAAGTTTGGAAGAGGACGAGTTGTGAGCTTTAGTTTTGAATGAGGAAAGGATGAGTTGTAGGAATTTACAGGGTAAGTTCCTCAGATAGAACACCAAAAGGACACCGCTCACAAACAGATCACAGATCAATACACCAGTATTTTGACGTGGTTAAAACCCTCAGAGAGGGAAACAGTCCACGGCCTGCGCCAACGTGGCTACTACAGGCAATTTATTAATAAAAGAATGAAAATTTACATAAGCTTCTCTCATGCACGGTTAACCTACAAATGACCCTCCATGCGCTTTAAATAGAATTCATGGACCAATCAGGTGTCAAGCCACGGATCAAGTGTCGGTAATACCGAGGAGAGAATGAACCGTCGGATCACTACATATCGTGACCGTCGGATTGTAAGTTACAAAATGTACAACGGTAAAGAAACACACTTTACCTAACTCTATACCTAACTCTATACTAGACCAAGTTGAACTTAACTATTTCCTATGTGTCGGAATATCCTAACATCCCCCCTTAAGAACAACTTGGGATAGGATTGAAGGATTTACAAATATGACACAATAGGAGAAGGAAGGAGGCACTAGAGCCTATCCCCCCTTAGTGACAACTTCCTGAACTCCAAGCATATATCGAAGTTTAGTGAACTTCGCCTCTGTGAGAGCCTTTGTGAAGATGTCTGCAACCTGATCATCTGTTGAACAATATTGCACTTCAAGAACATGGTCATGAATGAGCTTTCTGATGAAGTGCATGTGAAGTTCAATGTGTTTGCTGCGCTGATGCTGAACTGGATCTTTGCAAAGCTGAATGGCACTTTGATTATCACACCAAAGTGTAGTCGGATGCTGCTGCTCAAAGCCCAATTCTGATAGGATCTGACGAAGCCACAAGGCTTCCTTACTAGCTTCCACGGCACCACGATACTCTGCTTCTGCTGACGAAAGAGAAATGGCAGCCTGTTTCTTACAAGCCCATGTAATAGGTCCTGAACCAAGAGTGAAGACATAACCGGCAGTAGACTTCCGATCATCAGGGTCACCAGCCCAATCAGAATCAGTGAAACCAACTAATAGAGGAGTTGCTTTGGCACTGTAATGAATCCCAAACTGTATTGTACCTCGAACATAACGAAGTATTCTTTTAGCTGCTTTCCAATGACTTTCACGGGGGTTTTGCAAAAAACGAGCAACAAGGCCAACAGCAAAGGAAAGGTCAGGACGAGTATGGGTTAAATACAAGAGTTTTCCTACAAGTTGACGGTATAAGGTAGCATCAACTTCAGGAGAAGTACAAGAGACTAAAAGTTTGACTCTAGACTGAAAGGGAGAAGGGGTTGGCTTACATGCTTCCATGTGAAAATGACGAAGAATATCACAAGCATACTTGGACTGGGAAAGGGAAATACCCTCCTTGGATTGCAAGACTTGAAGACCGAGAAAATAGTGTAAATGTCCTAAGTCTGTCATTTCAAATTTCTTTTTAAGGCTGGACTTCACATGGTTTATAAGGATGGGATCACTACCAGTAAGAATAAGATCATCAACATAAACAACAAGGATGATAAGAGAGTTTCCCACTGTCTTGGTGTAGACAGTATTGTCAGAATGACACCTAGAAAAGCCAGATTCTAAAAGAAAGTTATCCATTTTGGCATACCAAGCCCGAGGAGCTTGCTTGAGACCATAAAGAGATTTTTTAAGTCGACATACAAGGCTGGAGTCTGTTTGGATGAAGCCAATGGGTTGTTCCATATAGATTTCTTCATGCAAGTCCCCATGCAAGAAGGCAGATTTAACATCCATCTGATGGACTTCCCATTTTAAAGAGGCAAGAAGGGAAAGAACAAGGCGGATAGAGTTCATTTTGGCAACAGGGGAGAAGGTTTCATTGTAGTCAATGCCTTCAACCTGTGAAAATCCCTTAGCAACAAGACGAGCTTTATGTTTATCAACTTTCCCATCTGGTCCATACTTGGTTTTGTAAACCCATTTACATCAAACAAGTTTGCGTCCCTTTGGTAGAGGAACAAGATCCCATGTATCATTTGCCAACAATTAATGATATTCTTCATTCATAGCTACTTCCCAATGTGGATGGCCTAAAGCTTCTACAAAGGTATCAGGATCATGATTTACTGGAGCTTGAGCCAGTAAAGAAGAGGCTCTTTCAAACTGAGAACGTGTATGTCGCTGATCTGTAGGATCACCGGCAAGATCACCTGCTGCATCCCGAGGAGAACGGACCAATCTTGGAAGTTGAGGATCCTAAGAAGGTGGGGGAGGATTGTCATCCTCACTTTCATCATCTGAAGAATAAATGTTTTCAAAAGTAGAAGAGATAGGAAGAGGTGGCACATCCGCCAGACTAGGCTCACAGGCCGATTTATTTTCATCAAATT
>APFE030898725.1:0-21487 GCA_000404065.3 Pinus taeda
TGTAAAAATTAATTGTGAACCCATCCGGTCTGGGGGCCTTATCATTTGACATGCTTCTAACCACTTCCTCCACCTCTTCCAGAGTTATTTCCCTATTGAGGGCCCAGTTTTTCTCAGAGGTTACAGCTTTAGGAATGGTTTTAAGAAGTTCCTTAATGGCTTCCTCTCTATTGATCTGTGGTTCCTGTGCTATGGAATTGAAGTGAGTTGTGAGAAACTCTGAAATGTCATGGTGGTTCTTCAATGTATCTCCACTACCATTCTTCATCTCTAGAATTTTGTTTGAACTTATGTAATCAAGAGTAGATCTGTGAAAAAATTTAGTGTTCTGCTCTCCCTCTTTTAACCACTGTATTCTTGATTTTTTCCTCCAGAGAATCTCTTCTTGTCAACATATATTGTGCCACTGTTGGGTGAGAGTTTTTTCCTGTTCTATAGTCTCCTCACAGTATTGCCCTGCTTCCCACTCTCTGTGAATTTGTTCCAGCTTATCTTCTATAAGGGTTTTCTCCCTGAAGATATCTCCAAAAACTATTATGTTCCACTCTTTTATCTTGTCTTTGATAAGTCTTAATTTCTTCTGCAGGTTAAACATTTTGGATCCCATTCCCTCCATAGGTTATAACCACCAATTCTCTACTAACTGAAGGAAGTTGGGATGATCCAACCAGAATTTTTCAAATCTAAAGGGTTTATTCCTTGGAGTTCCCTGGACAACCACTAGGAGCGATACTGGCCAATGGTTTGACCCTCCACTGGGGACGATGTGAGACTCAGCCAGGATGCCATCCATTGTGATGCTCTCCGAAATCAGGAATCTATCTAAGCAAGATGCTATCATTATGTTGCCCCCTCTACGATTATTCCATGTGAAATGGCCACTTTTGGTGTGTATGTCTACCAATCTGGCGTTTTCAATAAAACTAGAGAAAGTTTCCGCATCTCTCTTAAGTTTCCTAAGACCTCCTTTCTTCTCTAGAAGGGATGTTATCATGTTGAAGTCACCCCCCAGAATACATTTGGACAATGGATGTCTAAGAATAAGTCTATTTAAGGAATTCATAAAACTAATTTTGTCTTCTATTTTCTGTGGTCCATAAACATTTATACACAAAAATTATTCAAAATTACCTGTGGGTTGAGCTTCCACAACAATAAAATGCTTGTTTGCTTCTGAAGATAAAATTTGTATGTCTCTTGCGTCCCATAGTGTTGCTAGGCCTCCTTCTCTGCTCTTGCTTTCGACTTCTAAGAAGTTTATGTGCCTTCCTAACTTCTTGGTGATCCTTGCCATATTGGAATTGCAACATTTGGTTTCCTTTAAGAACATGATTTCCGGTCTATATTTCTGGTGTTTACGTTTTAGTAATCTTTGCTTTGCTTGGCTGTTTGCATTCCAAGTTATGATCTTCATGATAAACTATAGGTTTTATTAAAAGGACGGGAAGGCGCTCAGAGCCTTCATTTTCCCCGAGTTGATCATTAGCACTCCTAGCTCCTGCAGTGCTTCATTACTTGTCTTTCGGCCCCTTTTCTTCTTGTGCCTTGAGCTTGAAGTGTTCCAAAGAAGACTCTTTGGGGACGACCCATTTCCTTTTGTGACCCCTAACCTTCTGTGTTGTCTTTCTAGTTCTGCTTCCTGCCTTGCTGTAAACAGGTCGTTGATGGTTTTAATTTCCTCTTCCGAAACTGTTTCTATACCTTGGTTCTTCCAGCTCTCCACTATAATAGGTAGATTTAATCCGGCTCGGGCTAAAGCTTCCTCCAGCTCTATGTCTTCGCTTCCTGCATCACTGGTCAGCATGTCTGTGTCTTCCTCCGTCTCTTCTGGTCTCTCCCTCATTTGGATTTCGTTGTTGTTCTTATCCTCTTCCTCTTCCTTCCTGGTTTGTTCCTCCTTGTCTCCTGTCTCCTTCTCTGCGACTTTGGTTTTCTGAGTTTCATCTGAATCTGTCTCCAGATCCAATATCTCGAAGGTATTACTGTTAATATTTCTATTGGTGCCTACCCTGTTTGCCCTTCTTCTATTGCCTCTCTGCCTTGACTTTGGTGTGATGAAGTTGTCTTTGCCCTTATTTGCTTGTTCTGCCTTAACTTCCTCCTCCTTCTTGTTCATGGGGCACTCCCTGCTTAAATGTTCGCGTTCGTGACATTTACGGCATCGAAATGGGATCTGTTCGTAGTCTATTGCCTGAAAATAATTCTCATCCCTATACTCGAGCCAGAGCCCCTCATACAGAGCTCCTGATGCATATTCTTGCGTATGAGGTGTATTTCTTCTGCAATGTTGCCTCTGAGGCTTTGATGAAGGTCCCCAACTGATCTCCAATTTGTTTTAGGGCATTCAGGCCCCAATCGTCTATCGGGAGAGAGAATAGGTGAATCCATACTGGAACCTGAGTAAAGGATTCTCTTTCCGGAACGAAGTTTGGTTTCCATGGTCGCATATATAGACCAGCTAAAGCCATGAAGTACGGGCCTCCATCGAAGATCCTGTCCTTGTCTTCCAGGTTTGTAAACACGACTATGAAGAATCCCTTGGCTCCCAAGTGTAGTTTTACATCTCCTCTGGGATTCCAATGTTGTCTTATCCACTGACAGAGGGCTCTTTCATTTGGCCACATTCCCATTAACTTACGTATGACGACATGTTCTGCCATGTGCTCTCTATAGGCTTGTATCGCTGGATCCGTTATCACAACTCGGAGGCTCTCAGCTTTCCTAGGTTTACAAATGTCGTTCGTTGTTGTTTCTTTGTTGGGGCTCGAGCTTGTGCCCTCCTCCTTCTCTTTATTTCCCCTCCTGTTGGCTATGGGCACCTCTTCTGCTCCTTGACGTTTTTCCTTGTCTCCTGTCAGATTTTGTCCTGAAGCGTTTCTGACTTCATTATTCTCCACCCTCAGCTTCTTTGCTTTTGAGTATTTTATTGCTGCTGGTATCATTGTCTTCCACTTGAGTCTTTCCCTTGTTTCTCCCGCCATTTTGCTTGAGCCTATCATTCCCCGTGATTCTGACTCCCTCCTTTTCTTGCTGCCTTTGATTCTGCATGATTATTTGTTTATAGGAGGGGGTCCCAATGGACCCCTCTGCACTCATCTGATCAGTCAGCACCTGTCCCCTGCTCAACAGTGCTGCTAACCTAAGTTTGTCCACTTCCAGTTTTGAAACCGTAACAGTTGCTCAGAAGCTCGCGTCCGCGTCCGCCATCACTCGCTCCCCCTGATTCGTCTTTCCTTTATTTAGCTTGTGACATATATCAATTCCAAGTTATTTTTGGAAAGAATCTACCTATGAGTTGTTTTCTTCATATATAAAACTATCATATGTGATTTTTCTGCATTTAGTAATCATGACTTTTAGTATTTTAGTAATAACAGTCATACCCATCTTGCGCACAAAAGCTGGAAGGTACTAGTCGCTTTCCAAAGCCATAATGTCTCCTTGCTAAAACAACATTATCATCAACATAAAAAAGGAAGAGGAATGACTGTACCAAAAAGTGTGATTTCAACACGATCTACTTCTTCCAAATTCTCTTCTAGGTTATCAATGTATATGTTGAAAAGGATAGGGGACAAGGGACACCCTTGCCTGACTCAAATATTGCAAGTAATTTCTTCCAACCAATCCTTAGTGGTCCTAAAGTTGGAGATAAAATTCTCATACAACCTTGTCATAGAAACCCTTAACTAAAAAGGAACCAATTTCTTCCAACCTTTTCAAAAGTTTGTCTCTGTGAAAAGGCTTTCTGAAATCAACTAAACAACAAAAATGATTAGTTTTGTTATTATTGACGCTCTTCCTCAATGACCTTAAGAGTAACAATGTACTTCACACTTAAATAATATCTCCTAAACTCAACATAATCTTTAGTTCTTTAATCATAACATTTTAACCCTATGATAATCTTCCTTTCCAAATAATTTCATAAAACTAAAATAAATTGGATTTAATCCCAATCATTCTATAATTAAAAGTAATACTTTTATTACACTTTAAAAAATAATACAAAATTTAACTAAATTTCTTAATTTCATATTATATACAAATGAATGAATGTAAATATTTAAATACAAACTCGGGTAAAGTAGGTTTAATGCTTGATTGTCATTTTTAAATAAAAATGGCTTCTCACATTCTATTCAATAAGATATATTTAAATATGAATAAATTAAGTATAGTATATTTTATTATTTTTAATACTTTAGATTATTATGAAGTTATTAAAATTATTAATTTATAATAATTAAGAGAAAAATTAAAAATTTTCATAATAATGTTTATTTTTTTTTTCTTTTTAGTTAAGTTCAATCTAAATTGGAATAAAGGTTAAATTGTGTGATGTCCCAAGTAAATGTAAATATTTATTTATTGTATTTGAATCAACGGACTACTATTTTTTTTTGCTGTGTAAAGACTAGGCTAATGTATTAAAAAAGGAAAAAAGATATTTACAAGAGGTATGCACCTCTGAGAGCAACGGATCTGCTCTCTGTCATGGATTGTCTCATTACAACTGGTATTTCTGCTTGTGTAAGCCAGAGAATACAAAAAACCAAAAGAGAATGTCTTGAAATGGAACTTGTCCGACCTGGACATATCAAACTTGACTGAGACAGAAAAAACCCCTCAAGGGAGGCCAGACCCCGAGGTCTGATACAAAAGACCGAGTAACCAGAGCAGCTAAACTTCAAAGACTGCATGCCATAAAGCCTAAACATAACAAAAGACCAAAAAAGAATGAGGTTCGCCTGAGGGCAGGCTTACCCCAGAAACTTCTGTAATCATTTGCCTTTGGAATTCTTCGCCTCAGCTTCGCGATCCATCGCTCTCTTCTTCCTGACTTCAGCTGCCTGAATCGGGTCTGGCTCCCAAGTAACTTCCACCCCTTCTGGAACGTCCTCTATGCTGTCATAACCAGGAGGCACCTTAAGGTACAGAGCATAATCCAGAGAGTCTTCCTCTTCCTCATTCTTCAAGCCACTCTGAGTGGGGGTGAGCTTGCTACCATGGGGATCCATATGAGCCTGCAGAATTCCTTCAGCAAAATCCAATGGTTCCTTCCGTTTGAGACTGCTGAGTTCTTTTGCGGCTTCCTCCTGCTCTACCAAGTAATCTTCAGTGCTATCCTCCTCAATTCTACTCTGTATTTCTGGATTGTAGGAGTTATCCTTGGCCTTGGAGGAATTTTCTGAGGGGGTGGACGTCTTCTTCCTCGAATCATTTGTGCAGCTTTCCTCCTCTTCGTCCTCCTCATCAAAGATTACAGTAATGCGGGCCTTGACCACTGGCTTGTTCGTTCTGCGGCGATAGCGAAATGTTGCTATCTGTATAGTGTTGTCTAAATCCTCTACAGGCGTCGAAGCATCTGAGGGAGGCGAGGCACCTGAGGGAGGAGAAGCATACGCTAAAGGAGGGATACGCTTCGGACTGGGCAGTTGGCTATGTCTGGTGTCGCTAGTCTGACTGGAATGACCACCTCTGCGAGGCACCTTGTGACCAGCGCGAGGAGCCATAATAGAAATTACCCTGTACCTGCTGTTGTTGCTGTAAATGCTGTAATGGAAATTACCCTGAAGATTCTACGGCCGGATTATCTTCTGCACTGTCGTCTGGGCTAAAATCACAATCTCCGTGAAGAGTTGGCGAGGAATGTCTGCAGGGATAATTATATTACGTGCAGGGCTTCCCGACTTCACAGTGCTCTGAACCAAATTATCAAAACCTGTGCCAACCCACATTTCTGAGCAGAGGAATGTTTGCGCCATGGTTAATGCTATGTCAGCTGAACATTGAGAGCGCCCCTGTATTGATGGGTCTTTAATGCTGCTGGAGGTGCTGGAACCCAGAACCGTCTCGAAGCACATGGAAACCACCTATCGAGGACGAAGAGCCATGTGGATCGAGCGTGGGGCGTTATGACATTTCATATCAGACAATAACACCTGCATCCGGGTGGTCTTGATTCTGCCTCTGAGCATCTTTTTTTGAGATTTCCTGGAAGGTGTACCATTCATTCACTGGTACATTACCTTGAAGGGATCCTTCAAAATGGTCTTTTCCTCTTTCTGCTCCTAGGTTAGCTAAAAAATCTGCTAATTTATTCCCTTCGCGTCTGATGTGGTTGAAGGTTGCAGCTTTGTTGTTCCTTAGCCAGAATTGAAGTAGCTCCAGCCTGGCGACCATTCGCCAGCTCCTACTGATCTTCTGTGCCTCTGTTCCTTGTTGAATCTTGATTGCCATGTTGATTAAGATTTGAGAGTCTCCTTCCACAATTAGGGGAAAGAAGCTGTCCTTTTGGGCAATATTGAGACCTTTCCATAATCCTTCAAGTTCAGCGACATTGTTTGTATTCCATCCAATGGAGCCAAAGAAGACCTTAATCACTTGTCCTTGGTGATCTCTGAAAACCCCACCATATCCTGTAGTTCCCGGATTGCCCTTGGAAGCCCCATCAAAGTTGAGCATGAACGAATTGGGAGGCGGAGGGGTCCAGTGAGAGGGGATATCCTTCTGATTATTTGTACTTCTTGAGAGGAAGTTGGTAGAACTTAGGTGAATTTGCCAGTTATTCCAAATTGCTTGTTCCTTGTTGTTGGATGGGAAATCCTCCTGTGACCAGCTTCTAATGGATAGAGTTTCCTGTACATTCATGACTATGATCTGCCAAACTTGTTGCACATCCGTTGATTGATTTTTGAAGATTCTGTGGTTTCTCTCTTTCCAGAGATTCCACATAACAATTCCTGGGATTATTTGCCAAAGTGTATTTAGGATGTTACTTTGATATGGGTTTTGAGGCCAATTACGCAGAGTATTGTTTACATTTCCTATCTCGCGGATTTCCTTTTGGCATCGAAAAGTGACTTTCTCCCACATTTTTCTGCTAAAAGGACATAGTTGCATGAGGTGCACAGCAGTTTCCTCCTCCATTTTGCAGTTGTGGCATATTGAGGGTCCTTCAAATTTTCTTTTTCTGAGGTTATCCCAGGTAAGTATCCCGTTGTGGGAGAGAAGCCAGAGGAAAGTAGATATTTTTGGCCAGATCAGGGGGCTCCATATTTTTTCCCAAAGATTGTCCTTGATGAGCTGATCTTTGATAATAATGTGGTATGCTTCTTTGGTCGTGTAAGTTCCTTTCTCTTCATAACCCCATCTTAATTTGTCCTGCTCGGTCGATTTGAGAATTTGTCTCTTTTGGAGCTCTTCAGCAAGGGAGTGTTGGGCAGCCTCTGTATTGTCTGGGATAAGTTCTTGAGTCTTTCTCCAAATCCTGTGATTTGAGTCCCGATGATCATGCCAAAAATGCTGAACCTTTTCCTGTAGGTGCATTTGATGTGCAGGAATTCCTGGAATGACATTGGCCAGACAGGGGGATTGTTGCCAAGAATCCATCCAAAAACGAGCAGTACTACCATCCTTCACTTCCCAGAAACTATGATTTTGTATAAGATCTCTGTTCATAATCGCAGAACTCCAAATGATTGAGCCTTTGCTAGTTTCTGTCATTCTTATACGTTCCTCAAGAGGTAGATTGCTGGTATATTTTGCAGACCAGAATTTTGCCCATAAAGTTTCTGGGAAGGCTAACCATTTCCACCAGATTTTTGCTCCCATGATCACATTGCTGTGTTCAGGATCTCTGAGGCCAATTCCTCCCACTTTCTTTGGGAGGCATGCTTTGTCCCATTTGATTAACGCCCATTTCCTATTGTGACCAGAGCTGCCCCACAGGAAGTTACGTTGCAGTTTCTTTATGGCCTTAAGAACCCACTTTGGCGCTGCCAGAATAGAAAATAAGTATAGAGGCATGGATTGTAAGACAGCTTTAATGAGCACAAGTCTACTTGCCATATTTAGGGAGCGGTGAGTCCAGAGCAAGAGCTTTGATTCCAGCTTTTCCAAAAGGGTTGTCCAGGAAGAATGTTTCCGGGCTGACTCAATGAGAGGGGCGCCAAGGTAAGTGGACGGTAAGGAGGCAATGGAAAATCCTAGGATACGCGCTATGGATCTCTGAGAGGTTGGGTGGGTGTTAAAAAAGAAGATCCAAGACTTGATTCTATTGATGCAAGCTCCTGAAGCAGTGGAGAAAATGTTAAGCAGAGAGTTAAGAGATCGCGCTTCTTGGACAGAAGAGTGGCCAAAGTTCATATTGTCATCAACAAATTGCTGATGTGAGACAGTGGGCGCGCCATGTAGAGAGATGCCTTTGAGAGCATTGGACTGAAGGGCAGCATGAAGGCTTCTTCCCAGACCTTCCGCCATGATTATAAACAGGAAGGGAGACAGGGGGTCGCCTTGCCGCAATCCTCGTGAGGGGCGGAAAGTGGCAGAGGGAATCCCATTGATCAAAATGGAAAAGAAGGAAGAAGAGACCATGTTCATGATCCATCTGATCCAAGTATTGGCAAAACCAAAAGCACTTAAATTTTTTTTCATATAATCCCAGCTTATACTGTCAAAAGCTTTGGAGAGATCAATTTTTAGGAGCATACCTGGTTTTTTTGAAATCTTTAGTGAATGTATGATTTCATGCGATAGAATTATTCCATCAGTGATTTGCCTTCCTTCAACATATCCTGATTTCTCCGGGGAGATGATGCCTGGCAGAATTGGTTTCAGTCTTACAGCCACTACTTTAGAGACAATCTTGTAGATAATATTGCATAGGGCAATGGGCCGGAATTTATCTGGGGTGCTGGAGTCCTCCGATTTAGGAATTAATGCGAGAAAAGTAGCATTGAGGCCTGGATGCATCCATCGAAGGTTTCGAGACTCTTCCACCACTTGCCACACCTCCCATTTAATTAGTTCCCAGAAGTAATGAAAGAATTTGGAAGAAAACCCATCGGGGCCTGGAGCTTTACCAGCTTTTAAGGATTTTGCAGTGGATTCCACCTCCTGTAAACTGATGGGTTTAAGAAGCAGGGAGTTTTGTTCCTCAGACACTAGGCGCGGGATATTCCTGGTGATGTTGTTTATAGCCTCATCTCTATTGAGATTTGGTTCTTGACTCATTTCTTTAAAATAATGGAGGAATTCCTTTTCTATGTCCTCCTGGGTCTCCAGTTTGTCGCCTTGAGCGTTGATAACCTGAGAAATTTGATTGTGCATTCTTCGTTGCACTGTGGTTCGATGGAAGAACTTGGTGTTCTTCTCCCCTTCCTTCAGCCATCGGATGCGGGATTTCTGTCTCCAAAGAACCTCCTCTTGTTGTTCTCGTTCCTGGAGTTTGCTTTCCATTTCTTGTTCCTTATGCGCTAGCTCCTCTGTCCGTCCTTCTAAAATTAATCTTTGCTGAATGGATTTGAGTTCTTGAAGGATAGATTCCTTTTCCTTAAAGATGTTGCCAAATTTATCCTTATTCCATTTTTTGATTTCTCCTTTTAGGAATTTCAATTTCTTTTGGAATCTAGCCATTTTGGAGTGTTCTATAGGGTTGCTATTTTGCCAAGTTGTAGATATGAAATCCTTGAAATCAGGATGTGAGAGCCAGAATGCTTCAAATCTGAATGGTTTTTTGCTGTTATTGCCCAGTCTATTCCAAATCATTTCTATGGGCCAGTGATCCGAGCCAGAGAAAGGAATGATATGTGCTGTGAACTCGCCTCCAACATGGATAGCATTGTCAGAGATCAGGAACCTGTCAAGACGTGAAGCAATCTGCATTGGAATAATCCTCTTGTTCGTCCAAGTATATAGACCGTTAGCTGTAGGAAGATCTATAAGCCAGTTGCTCTGAATAAAGTCCTTTAGAAGTGGTCCATCTTTGTTGGTTCTGCAGCGTCCTCCTAATTTTTCCTCTGAGTTAGCTATCATGTTAAAGTCTCCTCCTGTGACCCAGAACGGATGTCGCCTGTCCTGATTGAGCTGTGCTATTGTATTAAGAATTGCTGCTTTCTGCTGCGTTTCTTGGGGAAAATAGACATTCGTTAAGTGACCATGAGTGTTGGTACCCATAAGATGAAAACTGGCCTGAATGAAGCTTTTGTTAGCATGAATATTATTTAACTGAATCTTTCTTGCATCCCATAGAATTGCAAGTCCGCCTGAGGCTCCTTGCGCTTCCACTGTTGTCACTTGGCTTCCCGCCCATGCTTTAGCCGCTGCTCGTTCTAAAAAATTTAGTGAGCATTTAGTTTCTTGAAGAAATAAGATTGCTGGTTGTTCTTCCATGATCAAGTTTTTTAGGAGTTTACTTTTCCTGGGGCTGTTGAGCCCTCTTATGTTCCAAGATATTAACTTCATTGAGAGGGGTTGAAGTTGATGTTGAAGTACTTAGTAAGTTTGGCATATCTGCCAGACTCCACTAAAACTGCTCCAAGCTTGATGGTTTGTTCCAAATCTGTTTTCCTACCTCTTTTTTTGCTGTCTTTGAATGCAAATTTTCCATCCCATTTACTACCTGTTTTTATTCCGAGGGAGTACTTCTTTTGTGCCCTGCTTAGTATTTCCACCAAATTGTCAACTTGGTTTTCATGGATTTTTTCAAAGTTCCCTTGTTTGCAGGCTTGTTCCATTCCTATGAGGTCAAGTTCCCCAATATCAATTGGATCACTGTCATCTTCCATGGGTTGAGTTTCTTGCAAGTTATCTTCTACCTCCTTCCCTTTGTCCTTACTTTGCACAAGTTTGTCAATGTCCATTTCTGGGTTGCTTCCAGGGTCGGAGATCTGTGGGGTTTTTTCATTTTGCTGAGTCGAGCTGGGTTTCTCCGGCGCTGACGCCTCGTGAGTTGTCTTTTCCTTGCTGTGTTCCTCTGAGGATGTCATTTTTGCTAGCGCTTCAAAACTGTTGCTGGTAGAGGGATTGTGGTTCTCCCCTGGTGAAGATTTTGGAGGAGCAATCGGCTTCTTGTTGCTGCGTCTTCGGTTGGTTACTTTAGTGAAGCCATTCTGTTGGTGTGATTCTGGATTCAGTTGTGTTGCTTCTTTCTTATTCAGGGGACAGTCTCTGAATAAGTGGCCGATCGCATGACATTTCCTGCAGCGAAAAGGTACCTGTTCATAATCAATCACTTGGACCCAGTCATGATCCTCATGGAAAAGTCTGACTGTATCAGGCAAAGGTTGCTTTAGAACCATGTAAACACAGATCCGAGCGTAGGAGACAAATGTAGTGGGTTTCACCGTTTTGGTTTCATCAGCCACTTTGATGAAATCTCCTATCATTGATCCAATGGATTTTAAAGAGTCTTCATCCCAGTATTCCCATGGCAGTGAATAAAGACAGATCCAGACTGGCGCATAGCTAAGGTCTTCATTATCTGGATTGAAGCGTGCTGCCCATTCTCTGAGATAGAGCCCAGCAGAGTTAAAAAAGTAAGGCCCCCCATCAAATACTCTATTCCTATCTTCCAAGCAGTTGAAAATAGCTGTGAAGAATCCTTTGGGCCCTAATAGGAGGGTTATTTCGCCCTTTGGCTTCCATTTATGATTTATCCAACCTCTTAGAGCTCTTTCATTTGGCCAGAAGCCTAGAAATTTCCCTATGAGGGCATGATCGTGCATATATTGTATTCTACCATTTATTCTTTCACTAGGCAGTTCAACTTCTGGCCTATGAGTAGCAACTGGTTTACAGGTGGACGAACTAACCTTTGGATTTTCAGTTGGGCCTTGAGGATCCACGGTGGTCTGTGATTCCTGTGCGGATTTTCCTTGATTGGCTGAGTCTGTGTTGGTGTTACCTTCTGGTCCTTGCTGGCTTCCATTGACGGGCTAAAGCACTGCCCCATCCCCCTGCGGGGGTATCATTTGATCCCCCTTATCTGCCTGCGTACAAGAGTACTGGCGGCTTTGATCAGGTCTAAAGATGCAGAGCAGGAGCTCTGCCGCAGCAGGTTCGCTGTCAGGTGAAACCCTATCGCTTCAGAACGCCAACGCGCGCGCCCCAGAGTTTTTCCTCATCAACGGAATACTATTAATGTTTATATAATTAATTATTTTTTATTAAAAGTATCATGGAAAGTGAAATGTCAGAATGATGGATGATGGCAGTAATTATTTTTTTTATTAAAGTTACATGGAGAGTGAAATGTCAAAATGATGACAGTTTTACATTTCTCATATGTCAAGTATTTAGTTTAGGTGTTTACCTAACCTTAACTATTTTCTTGGAGATTTATTCTCACACGAGGGATGAAGAGGATAGGTGTATCTGAGATCAAAGAAGATTTTAATTCAGAAAACATGTAAACTCTGTTCCAAGGCAAACACGTTGAATGAGCTAAGTCTAGTTAAGACCAGATAGTTGTTATTATTCAAGACTATAAGTCTTTAAGGAAAAATCATGTGAGAGGATAGCTTGGGGGAGACTCAAGTTGAGTAGCGAGGCTCGAACAAGAAGTCTCATAGTTGGGAGGAAAACAAGAAAATTAAGGTCTGTAACGTGTGGACAACAATAATATTGGCGACAAACAGATAAGTATACCCTGGAACTAACTAAAGGAACAATTATAATATTTATTCTATTAATTAGAACAATTGTTTGTCCTTTTATTTAAAGTAATTATTTCTATTATTGTACAAGAATTTTATAACCTTAGAGAACAAAGTAAATACCATGAGAAACCCACTAGATAGGGTAAAATAGGAAAGGTAGTCTACAAGCATAAAAAGATGCAGAAGAAAATCAAAAACTTGAATAACCTTATAAATATGACAGAAACCGAATAATAGTCTACAACTATAAGATTTTTGTTAGAATTATAATTGAGAAAAAAATATTGTATGGAAACCACGCTCATGGCCACCCATGGTACAGAATTCATAATAAAGGCGAAAATCTTAAAAGAGAAATGTAAATGTATAGAACCCGAAGCAACAACTGTACACGACAACTTAGATCGTAATAGGAAAATATTGATGAAGTCTTACCATATTTTAAACAAGAATTTATCCTTCGAGACTTTTGGTGAGGATCAATACAATCTAGAATGAGAGCGAGAGTAAAATTATAAACCTCAACCAAAAGAAGCCCAATTAAACATACATTTAACAGTGAAGCCATTTAACCATCCATAAACAAACCGTTTGATATATAAGAGCTAAATGGTAAAATATATACGAAGCATAAAGCAAAGACTAGATCTTCAAAACCAAGGGTTTCATCATAGATCGATGGACTCACGGAACTTACAAATCTCCATAGTTCCACAAAATTCCTAAATTAGTTTCATCAGCAGCTAAAGAAGATGTCCATACATTTTATCAACACAATTTAAAATGGTTGTGTAATTATTAATATATTTTTAAGTATATATTAACATTAATTTGTATTAAAAAATTTATTATAATATACATTGAATATTTCATCATATACAACATTAAAATGTTTTTTTAATAATTTTTTTTTCTATATATAAATATATATCAAGTTGATATTGATATAAATGAGTTAATATAAATTTTCAAATAGTTTATTTAAATAGAGTGTAGAAATATTTTTGAAAAATATAAAGTTTAAACATTTTACTCACACATTTTTTACTTCTAATTACTTTAGATACATAGCATATTTTTGTTTTTTTAATAATAATAATAATAATATCCATTTTTAAGGTCACAACCAAGCATGAGAACCCTTTGTTTGTGGATAAGGGACCCTATCTCTAATTACTTTAGATACATAGCATATTTTTGTTTTTTTAATAATAATAATAATAATATCCATTTTTAAGGTCACACATCCAAGTGAGACACCAAATTGGTTGTAATAAGACCTCTTTGTTTTTTTTGATAACATACTCTACCCCCTTTGATTTTTTGAACTTGTGACCTCTTAGAAGAAAACACACATGCTCTTAACCATTAGAACCCCATCACATTGTATAACTTACATTTTTTTTATTTTTTCAAATATATTTTATTTTTATTTTAAAAAATATATGTAAATTAACTTCATCGTAAACACAAACATATCTACACATCTTTACTTACACACTAACCTCTCTAGACTACCAACCCTCTAGGTTCCACTCTAAGTTACTAACCCTCTAGGTTCCACCCGCTCTCGGGCCAATTTAACGAACAAAGAAAACGATGTTGGAACAACGCGGTAAGTTTGCATTTGATTTTCTGATCACGGAATCCAGTGGAGGGAATCCAGTCGGCGAAAAAATCGGTGCAACTTCCAATTCTGTCTATGGCCGGATAAAAATATCCATTACCCTTTTACATGATTAACATTCCATTGAAAATTGATATCAATCCACAAATATCAAACCGACAACGAAAGTCTGCATAGTGCGGAATAGTTGAATAATGTTATCTTCAAAGAAAAAGGTGGCGGATTGGAGTGAGACAGCGGAAGAACGTGTACTCAACCCAACTTTCTAAAGTTTTCCACTCTAAATTTCATAAGCGTGACGATTTCTTCTTTTACAAGTGGGAAGGGATTGCAATGAGCTGTGTAGGAGGAAGATTCCGCAACTGGAGTGGAGGAGTGTAAGTACGATTATGACATAACTCTCCATCAGAAAACGACTGTTAAATCGATGTCCACCACAAACCCTTTCGGCGTTTCCAGAGCTTATCTATGGAGTGACCGACAAGCTAATTGCTTTATCGGTTGAATTGACCGTGTCTGACCACGTGAACAGGTTTGGTATCATTACCCAAAGATTTTTTTAGCATGTGCCTCCTTCAAATCCTATTTTTACAGCCTTTGGGGGCACTTCAATGAGGTTCAGAAGTTGAGATCTGATATGATGGGGACGACTTTTGACATTAGCACAGGAGGAGAATCATTCTCCACTTCTTCAGAGAATGTCCATAACTCCCATGGGATGAAAAAGAGCACAAGGCTCACCATGGAACAATCAAGGGCGTTGGAGAACAGCTTTGAGTTGGAAAAGATACTAGAAGCCGGGAAGAAGCAGGAGCTGTCAGGGGCTCTGGGACTGCACCCAAGGCAAATAACCATTTGGTACCAGAACAGAAGAGCCAAATGGAAAACTGCGCAGCTAGAGAAAGACTTTGGCGTTCTCAGACAAAACTACGAATCCCTAGAGATCCGTTATCACACTGTTATGGAAGAGAACAGAAAACTCCAATCTGAGGTAAGGATACTAATTCAAATTTAAAGTTCATTTTCTTCTTCTTGTCATGTTTCTTTTGAAATAGAATTTGTTATCAGAAATGGCATAAACTACTTACATGACCCATTTTCCTCCATTGGCACTGTGATTGATTAGATCCAGAGATCGGGCAATGTATTAAAGAATGTTGACAATAAAAAGGACAAGGAAATCATGGGAGATAGACAGATTCATTTTAACGTGGTCGAAGACAAAAAAGAGAAAAACTTTGGTATTCATAATACAGAGGATAATATTCCACACCAGGCAATTATGGAAGAAAATTGGAGCCAAAATTTGTTGTTGGCATTGGAAGAGGAAGATTTTCATTACAACATGGATGAAATAAGCGGTATTATGTCGGTTAGATCGTTGGACTCCAATGAGTTTCCACTAGAATGAATATACATATATACACCAAGGATCAAGTGTATATTGCAGAATTTGTGTGATAACTATAGTGTTATTGTTCAAGCCTTCATATGGAAATAGACTTCAGAGCTTTGTGTTAGCGGCTGACATCAAATACAAATACAAGATGTGCAGCTATGATCATCGGTAGGTTACTCAGTTACGAGGACATAAATTAAAAACTAGTTTTTCTGCAGTCATGAAATAGGAAGATTTGAGGGTGATTGGCGCCATCAATCAGGTACTGAAGTCTGTATTTTGCAGGTATCTTCGTTTGTGTACAAAGGTTTCTGTAAACGTTAGCCAGCTCTCGAAATCAATAGCAATATCTACAAACAAATTTTAGAAATATGGTGTGTTGCCTTTTGCTCTGTGATACGAGAGAGAGGCCACTGAAGTTTTTTTAAGATGGAATAGGAAATTTTAGGAAATTTTATTTTTTTTAAAGGGAATTTATCAAGTAATATAATTTGAAGATTTTTTTATGATGAATGTATAAATGTATTTAGTATCCTGAAAAGAAAACTCTTGAAGCATTATAATTAAGTTTTATAAAAAAAACTATTTAATTTGAAAACCAGGTAAATCTTTATTACATAAATCTGATTTAGAAATTAAATATCAATATATACGCATAAAAAAAATAGTTTCTTTTTGCTTTCAGATACTAGAAGCCTCCATTAGAAATTGGGAAAATAAATTGCAAAATTTTAATATTTAAAAAAATATTGAAGGCTGAATCTATTTTTATATGCAATAAATATGATTTGAATAAATAAACAATGAGATTTTAACCTATATAAATTTCAAGTGATAAATTATATTATATATTTATAATAAAAATAAAAATTAATGATTTAATAACAATAATTTTATTAATTCTTAATTTTATTAATTTTAATTTTATTTGTGAATATTTTTAAAATTAATAAACTATATTTCTATTTTTTTTAAATATTTATTAAATTTAAAATAAATACAAAGATTAAATTTTTAGGAAAAATTATTGAAAAAAACACCCAAACTTTTAATATAAAGTAATTTTGTTAGCACATTTGGATCACCACCGGCCGCCAATAATATTTTTCAAGAGGAGCATAATAGTTGAACATGAATAAGGATATTTAATTAAAGGTTAAACGAAATTTAAAAAAATGTTTGAATAATGTTTATGTTTTACCTGGGTTCTAATTAAATAAAAGAAAATGATATTTTTATCTCGCATAATGAATTGAATGATATTTTTAATCTCAGATAATAATTAATAAAATTGAAATTTTTTATATCGATTTTTTATTATTAAAAATAATATTTCCAATAAGATTTTTTTTAACAATTTATTATTTTTATTTTATTAAATAAATATTTATTAATTTAAAAATATTGGTTATTTTTTAATAAATTAAAAGATGATTCATTATAATTAATTATAAATATAGGAAAAATTCCATAAATCATGTTAAGTTAAGTTAAAGAAAAAGATGAAAAAGACCAAATTAAATAGGTAATAATTAGAAATGCATGTAGTAAGGTATAAAATGAGCATATTTGAAATAGTAAACAATATTATGATTATGAGTTTGTTTCCCACGTTCAGAAGCCTCACTATAAAATCCATAAAGATGTAATTACAAATATTTATTGGAATTGGAACTAATAGTAGCTGTAATGTTACTGGAATAAGTGCATAGCTTATTTATAAGATTTACGAAATCCTCAAAACATTTTCTATAAATGATTAACGAAATTCCTCTCAAACTATTTGTTTTAAGATTTTTATTTTAATAATAATATACCTTTTATAATTTAATGTATCTAATGGCCATGTCTATACTTTAGGATTGTTGAGATCTTTCTAATTCAGATGGATGCTTTGAATGATAGTTTCGTTTGTCAACCATTTTTGATGGCTTCCTTGAGCCAACTTAGAATGGGTAAAAATAACACAAAAAGGAACTCATTCTTTTCAAATTGCCATTATAAAACATAGCCACCTCATTTTCTTTACCTTTTTATAAAAAATTCTTACAATCATAACCTAGAATTTTAATGACCTACTTAGGTTGTTTTGTCAATCATAATTATTGTTTGAGAATGTACTTTAAGCTATGATGGTCAACCGTGATACAAAGATCTCACCTTATGAGGTTTGGACACTAATTCTCTATGCCGATTATCCATCATCTCTTTCTGATATGTAGATTTACTTGAATTATGTCCACACAAATACTCACTAGTGAATGCTGAGAGGCAAACTTCTTCGATTAAAATCATCTCCAAACCTTTACCCAAGGCATTAATTCAAAAGTGTAGTATTGGCAATATTGGAATAGTCCTCATGAAATCCTTTAAAGTTGAGAATGCTTGTTCAATCACTTTGCTCCATACAAATGAATTCCATTTTAGCAAGGATGGCACGGAATTAGAAATATTGTCATAAGTTATTACAAACTTCCTATAATAGATAGTAAGTCCTCGAACCCATGGAAGTTCTTCAATATATTGGGTTAGGGCCACTCTTGGATAGCCATTGCTTTATTAGTGTCTACACACATGCCATCCTTATTGATAATGAGCCCTAAGTATTCAACCTTTAAACCCCCAAAGAAATTTTGGAGTGTTTCAAGGATGTTTGGTGGCCTTTTAAGAGTTGCAAGGCTCTATCAACAAACTCTATATGAGGGCCTCTTATTCTTCCATAGATTAAGATATCATCGAAAAATACTAGCACAAAATAGCTAATGAAAAGGTTGAAATCCACGAGGCTCTAGAAGATGGTTGGGCCAACATTTGCACAAATGGAAAGGATCATTGGAAAAATCATAATGACACTCATATGTGTGGAAGCATGACTTTGGGATGTTTGTCTCTTTCTTATATATTTATTGGTAGAAAAAATGTTAGTAAATTTGGTGATAAAATTAAATCATGAAATTCATTATGAAAAATTACCTTTAATATTTAATAAATTATTGAATATTTGAAAATTAAATCATCAATTACCTTCCTTCTTTAACACTACAACTACAACTAATAAATAACCACTAGTGTTGAAATACATAAACCCAACCCCCCATAGTTATTGAAGATCCTATCAAAACTTTTATAGTGTTTTTTGTTTAGATTAATTATATAATTATACTTTTATTTAAAAAATATATAAATAAAAATGGTTCGTAATAATTAATTATTTTAAAATTAATTTTTACTTGTCTGTTTTTTTAAGAGGTCATAGATTCAGACCTTAGAGAAAGTAGAGTATGTATATTTTTATAAATTTTAGTAGCAATCATTTATGGGAATAGATTTTAGTCTCATAAAAAACCCCTTTATTTTAATACACCAATTTAATATTTAACTTTATTTGAAGATTTTAAAATTAAACATGGTTAATTTATAATAAAATTATAATTTCATAAATAAATTTAATTAATAATTTTTTTAAATTTTTAAATTAATAATTAAAATAGAACTTTAAAAATTAAAAAATAAAAAATGAAAAATGAAAATATTGAATCTGCAACGGCAATGTATGGACCCACAATTATTTGTAAAGTTTTGTCCAACAATGTTAAGCTATGGTTCTTAATATCATTATCATGTATATCTCAATATCATTCTTATTATGTACTTCACGAAATGGTCTTTAGCATGTACTTCACTTAAAGTTCAGTTTTAAGTTTTAGTTTTGTTTCACTTACTTAGTTAATATTTGTGAGGGATTTGAACTAGTGAAATGCTTTAATAAGATATGAAATTCATTCCAAAAAAGATTATGATGAAAATTATTAAAAAAATAAAAGTTTAATTTTTTTTTCAATTGTTTTGAAAGGGAATTGTTAAATTTTTTAAGATGTTAATATAATGTTAAATATTTTTTATTAATCTTAATTTAAAATATTATATCAATAATTAATCTTAATATTTTAGTTGTATAAATTATAATATTTTTATTATTTGAAGTTTAAGGGATAGTTTAATTGGTCGAGTTTTTGTGATTAATTACATCATTGATTGAGTGAATTTGGCTCGATTATTACCTATGGGTGTAGTGACAACTTAGTTATCAAGTTGAAAAAAAACATTGCATTATTTGATATGAATTTATAAATATTAAAGTGATGAATAGAAGTCTGTATGCGGCTGATAGTTAAACACTGTTAATTTTGGAAAAGATAAACCATTGGCATAGAGCGAAACAACATCCCTTTTGGTGAATCTCCCCAAATTATTACATGTGGATGTAGTGTTACCAAGTTGCAAAAAACATTGCATTATTTGATATGAATTTACAAATCTCAAAATGATGAATAAAAGTCTACATGTGGTTGTTAATACCAATATTGTGTGAGAATAAAATATATATATGTCAATGCTTAACTACATTTTGCCCAATTTTTACTCTATTTTTTATTTACATTTTATTAATAATCCTAATCTTGAAGTGGAAATAGACTACATAAGCAAAACAACATAAAATCCTGGGTTCGAATTGAAACAACTTGCAAATGTGTATTCATCACAATTTTTTAAAGTTTTTTCGCTATAATTTCGAACCATATTCTATTTTTAATATCTATCTATAATTCTCTATATATTCTCTCTCTCTCTCTATATATATATATATATATATATATATATATAGATACAACAAAGGTTATATATCTACTGACATTCAAATCTTATAAAAATAATCATGTTAATATCAATATTGTGTGTGAATAAAAAATATATATCTTAGTGGTTAACTATATTTTGCATATTTTTTATTCGATTTACATTTTATTATTAATCTTGACCTTGAAGTTGAAATAGACAACATAATTTTATGTTAGTAGTTGACATTATATAAAATGTGCTTAACTTACTACATGATTAGTAACCCATGAGGTTTTCAGAAAACGAAAGTGGATGGTTTGTTGGCTTCAATCCTTTGCTGACGATCCCACATAAAAAGGCTTGTATAGGTAAAGATCCTAGGCCTTCCTATGGAATTATGGACCCGAAAGGCATTAGAGGCTATTGGAAAAACCATTGGTCATTTTCTGTATCCTAATAAAGATGGATTTGTTGCACCGAATTTTGTATCTTGGTAGGATGATTGTGGAATTATGAAAATTGGCTCTCTGAGAATGGTCGAGTACATGAACTTAACTATTTCAAGGGAAGAAATGGTCGGAGACATGAACTTGACTATTTCAGGGGAACAAATTTGGGATGTCAATAGTAGAAAGGACCCCTTAGCAAATTACTTCTCAGGCCTATTTTTGGAAAGCAACTTAGGCGATATCTACCCAAATCCCATCGCCCTGACATGTAAGAATGGAAAGACATGTTAAAATAAGATAGTTCTCCTGCATGAGTTGGCTAAATTTAGAGAATCAATTAACTGAATGATCAAGTGATTCAGTGTTTGAGTGTTGAGTCAAGTCAAGTGATCGACGACTTTTAGTGTGTGGTTGCATGTGGATTCATGTCAAGATATTTTAGGTGAGTCACTAGTTGGAAAAGGATAAATACCCTTGATTGGATTCATTGTAACCATCAAGTTTTGTGTGATCAATAGAAGAGCCACAACTCGTGTTTTGTGTGAAAATTCTTGCTTTGTCTACTCCACCTTTCCAACAAATTGGTATCGGAGCGAGGTTACAAAGAGCGAGGGAGAATGGATTTGCAGTAATCCATGTGAGGGGAGAGAAATTCATATTTTCTCATGGTTAATGCTATAACACACTTTGTAGGTTATCCACATGTTATAGCACCATTTATCGCGCTTGGTAGATCTGATGCTCTAGTTATGGCCTAGGGCAACCCTTCCTTATAGACTTGGTCCAAAATCTAAAAAATAGTATTATATTTCCTATACGCTACTTTGCCCTATAATAAAAGCGTGTACATGCAGGTCAGCATATACCCAACCCACGTACATCTGTTAAAACACTTAAAAATAATAAATTTCCTTAATTCAAGTGGAGTTCACATGTTTTACCTATTACT